>VWZS01001621.1:2480063-2645460 GCA_013397075.1 Rhabdornis inornatus | reverse complement strand
CGCGCTCCGCTCCTCGCCCTACTGCGCCTCTCTGCAGCGCTGCGCTCCGCTCCGTACTGAGCTCCACTCCTCGCTCAGCTCCGCTCCGGACGGTACCGCAGCGCTCCCGCACCGCGCTCCGCTCCGGACAGCAGCGCTCCGCTCAGCTCCGCCCCGCGCTCCGCTCCGCACCGTAGCGCAGCTCTCCGCGCTGCTCCGCGCCGTGCCGCACCGCCCCGCGGGGNCCGCTCCGCCGGCCCCGGCCCCCGCGGCGGGCTCTCCCGCGGGCGGCAGGATGGCCGCGAAGCCGGCCGAGCTGATGGGCATCTGCTCCAGCTACCAGGCGGTGATGCCGCACTTCGTCTGCGTGACCGAGGAGTTTCCGCCGCCCGCCCGCCCCGCCAAGACCCCCAAGGGCAAGCTGCGGCGACCGCGGCAGTCGCGCTTCAAGACGCAGCCGGTGACTTTCGACGAGATCCAGGAGGTGGAGGAGGAGGGGGTGTCCCCCATGGAGGAAGAGAAGGCCAAGAAGTCCTTCCTGCAGTCGCTGGAGTGCCTGCGGCGGAGCACCCAGAACCTCTGTCTCCAGCGGGACCGCCTGGGCAGCTGCCGCCTCCGCAACAGCCTCGACTCCAGCGACTCGGACTCGGCTCTCTGAGAGCGGCGGGGCTCGGCGGGACCGGCCCGGCAGCGGCGGCACGGACTGAGCTGCAGGGAGCCGCGCCGCCGGCGGCACAGGAGCGCCGGACGGGCAGCCGAGTCGGGATGTTTTCTAAGAAAGCGCTTGTACCTTCGTTTCTATTTGATTGTATGAAACTCACCATTTAAAGACAAAAAAAAAGAAAAAAAAATCTTTTCTATTTGTTAGAAGAAATGAGCTGTTTTAGATGCATTGAGCTGCTGGACTTAATATTTATTTTTGCATTTAAACTGTTGACTGCATTAATTTAATATGTTTCTACCTGAATGTCTGTTATTATTTCCATAAGAGAGTAATAAATATGATATATTTGCACAGTACTTACTGGGCTGTCCTTATTTCAGGGATCCAACTGTCCTTGTTCAGCTTTGAGGGGTAAAGGGATTTAAAAGCAGTCGGTAGCCAGTGCAGAGCCAGCAATGCTTTTCTCGGGGATGCTGCTCAGAGGGGTTTTGCAGGCTGTACTGTCAAGTATAAACTAATGAGACAAAAGTCGAGTTAGACTGACTTTAAACTACTTTATTTACTTCTTTGAGATCTTTGTGTTAACCTGAATTGAGGTTTAAAGCACGTTTATAACTGGGTGCCCAAGAACCTTAATGCAACTAGGCAAGCATCTTGCGTTCACAAAAATGCATATATAGTTCCTATTTTCGTCCAAGTCGGTTTTGTCTCTTGCCCCCTTCCCCTTCTGACCCATAAATTATTTAGTGCTGCAGATAGTTTTGATAATTGGTTAGAAGGCAGTTTTATTTACTAGAGCAATTGATGCTATGTGGACATGCTTTTCTTGGAGTTTAAAAGTAAGGGGATTTTGATGATGGTAAATCTGTAGGAGTGAGGCTTCTGTTGGGCTGCTGCATGTGTGTGCGTGTGCAGGTGCATGTAAGATTTTCTGTGTCTGTGGGATATATGCTGAAGAGCATCTGAAGCTCTCTGCAGAATGGAAACCAAATTCCTGGACTGGGAATATTCTGCCTGTATTTTCTCCATTTTCTTGAAGCACTCCTGTGCTAATAGTGTAATCCTGTGGTAGCACCTTCGTTCAAAACAAGCCTCTGGTGATTAAAACTTCCCAATCAGAAGGTATTAGCTGATACTGAGCTGTAGTTAATATTTCTCTGGTATGATTTTCAGGGGACTTAAGGCATTTCTAATGTCATGGTTTGAGGTGCAATCATGCTGATCAGTACGGAGAGGTAAGGGCTGGGGCAGAGGAAGAAGGCAGACGTGGTGCTGGTGAACAGGGTGTCTCGACAGGACTGAGAAGCCCAGATTTCTACCCTCTGGGCACTGCAGTACAGCAGATAACCCGTGCAACTGGCTGCTGGCTACAGCAAAACTGAAGCTTGTCTCTTTCTAGTTTAAAGCTGAGGAAAATCCGGGGGGCATGGGGTGTGTCTTGTTTTTGGACAGGTCCTTCACAACTCCCTTGCAGTACCAACACCTCCAGCTGACCTCCAGCACAAGGGGAGGGTTGTGCAAGCAATTCAGCAGGTAAGGACACAGGTCTGGACTCTGACCCAACCTCCTCATAAAAAAGCATTTAAATGACCCTGTGTGTCACCCTGCATGCAGCCTGTGAAACAGCTCTTCTCCCTTTGCAGTTAGACCCTCATGGCTGCTTTCTCTGCATGGTACACACATACATAACATCTATGCACAAAGCAAAGCTACTTGACCTCCAGAACAACTTTCAGGCAGGCAAACTGGAATCAGTAAGACATAATCAGTTACCAGCAACTGGATTAATTTTCCTCAACAAATTCATAACAGTGCTTCAATTCTGGGAGTTCAGGGTTTGGGAAAGGATTTGCAACATCTGCAAACACAGCTAAAAAGCTCCATAAGATCTCTAGAGATTGCATAGCATCCTTCCCACTCCGCAGGTCTTAGGCTACTTTTCAGTTTCCCTTTGCTTTCAGGTCTGGTACAAATCCCTGTGATACACAAAGTGGTGGGGGGGCTTCGAGAGGCTGTGAGCACATGATCCTTGTCCTTGCTCCTAGTTTTTGTTTAGCAGCTGGGGTTGCTAGCAGGCCCTTTACCATTGCTATTGCCATCCCTCCTTCAGCGTGCAGCTGTGCTGCCACCATGCAGGAGGCACAGGAGGCTGTGCTGCACCAGCCAGCAGCAGGGCATTGGATATTCACTTCCTGGAAGGGTGAGAATAGCTGTGTCCTCTTTTCTGTTTCAAGAGACAAATGTAGATGTTAACACATCTGCAAGGAGTATTTGAAAATCTGCTGTAGCATGTTTGAGGAAAATGTCATATTCCAGTGGTTAGGCTGTATAAATGAGTTTCTCTTCAACTGTTCTTTGTTGACATTTTTCTGTTCCATTTCAGAGTGAATAACATGGGAGATGCCAATGCTAAAGATAGGCTAGTGTTTATCTTCCAAACAGTTGCAATCAAGGCGAAAGGGTGAAAAGCCAGGGTGATTTAGCTATGTCCTGGAGAGGCCTTCCTGAATGCAGCTGGAAAAATAAACCTCCCTCCCAGTCTTCCTGTGCTGCTAATTTTGAAGGTTTCTTGTGCAGTACTTTTCAGCTCCATGACTATGGTGTCTATCTGTCCCGTAAGGATTGAAGGAAGACTTGTTAAATTCACTTTAGTGAGGGTAATGACTGTATCAAAGGAGTTTGAGTCTGTCATCCGCTCCCTAGGCTTGAGATGTGGGCTGTACATTTCCTTTCAGCAATTCACAGCTTAAAAGCATCCAACAGATGCCACTTATGGTGATGCTCAGCATGGCAGTGAGTAGGCATGAGCATTCCATGGCTGCACAGGAAGGAGCTGGAAGTCAAATGCTCATGGTGCAGCAGGATGTGTCCAAGGGCAGAGGTGAGACTGAGCACCCCAGGAGTGTCTTCAACACTATTTTTCCAAATTACAGGAAATTGCACAGGAGAATTTGTCTTTAATGGGACTGCCTGTTATTCTCATATCATTTTATGTGTAAATCATTCTGTCCTCATGGCAAGACGTTCATCTGGTCAGTAAAAACTTGAACTTGAAAGCAATTCTTTTATTCTCTTTCTGTTTTGTATCCAGTCCCCTCCATGCTTGTCAGCATTTCTCCCCTGTGCTCATTTTTAGATGCTGTGTTATTGTAAAGCTCATCATGCTGGTGTGGTGGATCTATACCTCCATGCCTTATTTTGGCCTGCTCAATGTAGAGGGGGATCTGTGAACAGTGCAGTTTCATTGCTCTACTGGAACGGGAAAAAAAGTCCTCTCGTTCATCTTATGAGAAAGCTTTTTCTGTTCTTTTGGCAAACATTTTAGCTAAGTGTGCTCAGTAGTTAATGGAGGATTTCTGGGTGCAATTTAGTGTCCACCTCAAGAGGCTGAGGACAATCTCCTCTCCTAACTCTGTATGCACCAGCTCTGCTCTTGCATAACTTCTCTCACCCCTGGGTTTCCAATAATTCTCTGGCAACACTTCAGAGGGAAGCTGTTATTAGGAACAAATATGAGAAGGTTCTTGCAATTCCTGCAGGTTTTTTACTGGGATCCTGAAAATGCATTTGCTTTAGGAGCTGATGAATGGTGACCCTCACCGGTGTCGGGGATCTGACCCTGCAGGAGCACAGCAGACAGACTGGGACACTGCTGTTGGTAAGAAGCACCACACTGTTGTTATCTAACCTCCAAAGTGACAGCAGAGCCATAGGACAAAACATAAACCAAGGCATCTATTTAATTGTCAGGCTGACAGCAAACAAATTGCAGTGTAAGAGAGGCTGATGAGTGAGCTCTAGCAATATGGTTGCTGTGGATTCTCAAATGTCAGCAGTGCCAGCAGTTTGCTGGCTGCCTTCCATGAGGTTTGGCTCCCTGGCAGAGTGCATGGACCTCAGCCTTCAAGGCCCCTGGTCTTTGGCTTTTGAGCCACTGCCAGAGATACCAGCACGGTTCTCCAGGCTGCATCAAACCTTGTTTGAACCTCAGCTCCCATGGCATGACTCAGCCTGGGCTGTCTTTTGTACACTGGGCTTGCATTCCTGTGGGGAAAAAAACCTTGGGGAGGTACAGATAACCCAAAATCCCTGAGCAGAGCTCAGACTGTTTGTGCAGTGATGGTGCCCTGGATTTACAGTTTGACTTTTTACAGCCATCTTAAATAGAGTGTGCAAGCTGCAAGCAGTGTTTCAGCAAGGCTGGCTCCTAACTTTAGGGTATTTTTTTTATGCTGTAGAGATGCAAGATTACATGCTGAGCAGAAAATAATCAGGTGTCCAGTAACAACACAACAAGAAGATCTCCCTTCTCCTGAAGTAGGAGGCCAGTGCACAAGACAGGGAGGTCACGAGGTCAACCCTATCAAGTGGTCTTCTCCTTGAGTAGCCTGAAGACAGGTGACTGAATTGGGAAGAATTCTGTGTAGTTTGGAGTGAGCGCTGCTAGTAGCAGAGCAGGCCAACCTTTGACTGTATGACAGAGCACTTCCAGGTATTAAATTGGCAGTGCAATTACTTAACTGGTAGCAGGGCAGAAGGAAATACTTCCTGCAAAACCAAGAGCTATGAAATCAGAGTCAAGTCATGGTTTCTTGTGCCACAGCATTAGCTTTAAGTCTATTAAATGTGTAAACTTGGTAATTATGCTTTTGTGACTCCTGTGTTAGCAAATGCCATGGTATGTTACAAATAGCTTAGGGACAGATCCTGGTTGTGGCTGCACTGGTGTCAGATTGGCTTTGGTTCAGCTGTACCTGGGAGTCAATCTGGATTTGGTCCTTGTTGCATTCATATTATTTGCTGGTGTTACTGAGCATGTTTCTGGACTGGCTTGAAATGTCCAAGACACTTCTCCCCTGCTCCATCATGCCTGGGATACTCTGGGGTTTCACAGAACCTTCCACAACTTTAACCATGCTTGTGTTTTGGAAGCAGTGTGAATGATGTATGTGCACTTGGCTCAGACATCTGTTCCCTTCACACACATGGAGTGGGAGCAGCAATGGTGAAAAGCTGGGGAAACTGGAGCAAGAGGGGAGGGGGCTTTCCTTTGTCTCCTCTGTCCATCCATACTAATATGAGACTGCAGAAGACTTATTTGGAAAGCAAGTTGAGGTTCACCTGGATCTGATTTAAAATAAAACAAGATCTACCTCAGTAATTTATTACTCTGTCCTAAAGAGAGATTCTTTGCTGGCATTGAAGAGGTCGAAGTTATTTATTAGGAAATGGTGAAAAGGAAGTTTTCTTCCTTAAGTGTGATTTAAAACACTGTTGTTGTAGAAGTGATTTTTTTTTCCCTTCCTTGTGGAGAAAATGACCTTTCTTGGGCAAAAGGGAAGGGGACTGGTGAGAAGGGAGGGAGGGAGGGAGAGAGGCAGCACAGCTTGCTTGTGAGACAGCTCTTGGCTAATACAAAACCATGTGAAGGATGTTTATGTGCTTGTTACTTTTAATCTTGGATTCTTGCAAGTGAGAGTTTTCCCTTGGAGAAATATTTGGAGGTCCTGACCATGATGGTTAAAGATACATTTCAGGCTCTTTTCACAACAGCCTCTAATGTCTGAGTGAGTATGCAATCTGATGACTCAAATGTTTTAAGGGAAATTCAGCAAGGTAACATGGTTTTTCCACTGTTCTGTATGTAAAAGCAAACAGAAGGAAAGCAGCATTGGACACATAGGTTATCACACGTGCTTACTGTTAAACATTTGCTATTAAGTGAACTTGGATGCATTTCAACTGTAAATGGCTGGCATTTATTGGCTGGGAAACTATGCTCTGAGGTTCCCTGTGCTTTAGAGGCAGATTGGATGGTTGGGTTTTGAAGGGACAAAAAGATGCAGTAGCACAGAGACCTGGAAGGACACAGCTCTGTCATTTGAGGAGAGGAGTGAAGACAAAAATACCCAAACTCAGAGCAAAATTGGCTCGCTTGCCTAAGACAGCAAAGAAGAGCTTGTTTTAAATTAACTTCTCTTAGTAGTACCCCACAGTTTATGAACCCTTGGGATCCAATGAAATGAACTGAAGAATGAAGTTTTTCCTGCTCTTACAGGTTCTGAAGCATAATGACTTTTTCATGTGACAATTTTGGTTCTTTTTCCTGAAATAAATGTGGGAGTTATGGAGTTATCTACCAACTCCTCCTTTTCCCAGAAAATCAAACCAAAATAACAATTCCACTAGTTTTATGAGTTTAGTTGTGAATTTTGTGACTGTGTGTGTTTACTCCCAGATGTCATATCCCTATGTATTTTTACACACAGATGAAGTAAGCAAGCAGGCAGAACAGGGAAGGTGGCAGGATTGCAGAGATTTCTGCTCAGCTTTAGATGCCAAGATGCTCCAAGTCTTGGAGCAAGGGTGCTGACAGCTGGGCCTCCCAGGGCTTACTTCTTTTTCAGGGACAGATGAAGGGAGATGGGTCAGGGAGGAGAGAGCTGTTCCTGAACTTGCTAGTGATGCACTGCCTGACCCTGAGAAAACTGCTTCTCTCTGGACCTCAGTTTCCATGTAGGAGAGCTGGGAATTTATGAGGCTTGGTTCATTATCCATGCAGAAGGAGATCTTTTGGTTTGCAGCCATGGGAGATAGATATGTTTGGCAGGCAAATGGGAAGGACATGGATTTATTCAGAGGACAAATGCCCAGCAATGTGATGTCAGGGTTTATAAAAGCCCAGCTGTTTGGTGACATCCCCCATGCCAAGGAAGCAGGTTTGCTTTGCTGGAGAGCCTGGCCCAGAGTCCAAGCCCCTCCAGGCCAGAGTCATAGAGTCATGGAATGGCTTGGTTTGGAAGAGACCTTAAAGATCACTCAGTTCCAGCTGCCCTGCCTTGGGCAGGGACATCTTCCACTAGACCAGAATGCCCCATTCAACCTGGCCTTCAACACTTTTGGGATGGGGCATCCACAACTACTCTGTAGCCTGGGCAACCAGTTCCAGGCTCCCACCACCCTCACAGTAAATAATTTCTTTCTAATGTCCAACCTAAACCTGAGCTTTTTTGGTTTAAAACCATTTCCCTTGTCACCTGTCAGAGGCTGTGTGCAGCCCCTGGCTGGCCAAAGACACTTGCTCATTGGGAGCACAAACATACTTTTGGCTGCTCAGCAGGTATTTATAGGAGCTGGGGAGAAAACAGTGTTCTGCCACCACTGGTGAAACTGGATTTCAGGCTGAGGAAGCTGATGAATGGTATTTACACATTACTGGGATTGCATGTGGCCTTCTCAGGTGTCCCTTGCTCAGGAACCTGAGGCTGTGCCTTTCCTCCTTCTGCTCTGCAGGGATCCCATGGTGTCTCTACATTAGGAAAGGGTCTGTTTTGTTGGCATGAATGTGAGTCTGAATCAGAGAGGAAGGAGGGTTTCCTGTAACCATCTGAAGCAAGAGAGCAGCATCGTGCCTGAACTGAAATGTGTTGCTTCAGGGGCTTAATGGAAAGGAACTGACCAGCTGGACATCAAAATGCATGGTGGCTGACCAGGTCAACCAGTGAAGGAAAACCTGAGCTAAACAGTGCCAGCAAGTAGCAGAGCCCTTGTAGGCAGAGATGTCCTGTCTCCATAGCATCTGTATTTGGCCAGGTTCCAAAACTGAGCACCCAGAGGGGATGCTGCAATGAAGGAGCTGTTCTGACAGAAAGACAGTGTGCAAAGGTAGCCAATAAAGCAGTAACAAGAGGTTTCACTTAACTTGAACACAGACTGAATAAATATTACAAAATGGCATGAAAGTGATGCTGGTTTTATACTATTCTTTTAAGCAGTGGCTCCTAGATCAACAAGTCTGAGCACCCACAAGCTGCAGTGAGCTCTTGATTTTGCTCAGTAAATGTACAGATGCAATGAAGAGGCACTTTGCAGTAGAGATAACCAAGCATTCAAATTTCTTAGCTCTGTAGGGTGAAGCTTCCTTCCCCCATCCTCTACATTAAACTCTTAGCTTCAAGGATGAAAATTAAAAGAACCCAGAAAAGTAAAAAAAGCTTGAGGATATCTAGGCTCTGGATATTAGGAGTCCATGATAAATGGATAAACTACCAGAAAGACTTTTCAAAAAGAATAAAAATAGCTAGCATAGTTAAAAAGTAGATGAAAGAATATTATTAGAAGTAAAAAGATATCCTACAAAAAAAGCATAAGTCATGTCCAAAGGGGGAAAACAGAAAGGATCATAAATACTGGGATGTTAAATATGAATTCATAAGGAGACGTGCTTAAAAAACAATTTTGAAGAATTGCTTATAAAAGGCTAGAATTTTCTGCTATAAATTTTTGCAAACACATTGAGAGAGATATGCTCTATGCTCACTAGAAAGCCTTTGGACCCCTGGCCGCATGGAGACTAAAGTAAACACTCAAGGAGAATAAGACAATATCATAAAATCTAACTCTGTTCCCTGGAACACTGTAAATTAGGCATATTTGACAATATATTCAATACAAAGAAGTCTAAAAGAGCAATTATTGATGGCAAAAGAAATGCTGGAGTCTGAAGTCAGCTTGCTGCTCAGCAACTATTAAGTGATAAGAATGTTGACAATTACTAGGAAAGTGTGCTGGTTTGGGCTGGTAGAGGTAATTTTCTTCACAGTGACTGGTACAGGGCTGTGTTCTGGATTTGTGCTGAACACAGGGTTGATAATACAGAGATGTTTTTATTATTGTTGAGCAGGGTTCACTCAGAGCCAAGGCCTTTTCTGCTTTCCATGCTGCCACGGTGGTGAGGGAGCTGGGGGTGCATGGGAGGCTGAGAGGAGACACAGCCAGGACAGGTGACCCCATATGACCAAAGGGATATTCCAGACCATATGGCATCATGCTCAGCCAGCATATAAAATCCAAATAATTTCCAAAAAAGAAGGAAGTGGGGGATGTTTGGAGCAATGTAGTTGTCTTCCCAAGTAACAATTACACGTGATAAGGCTCCACTCTCCTGGAGATGGCTGAACACCTTCTTGTCCACAGGAAACAGTGAATTAAGTCCTTGCTTTGCTTTGCTTGTGTGTGTGGCTTTTGCTCTCCTTATTAAACTGTCTTTATCTCAACTCATGAGTTTTCCAGCTTTTACCCTTTCAATTCTCCCCCAAACCTGCGGGTGGGGAGTGAGTGAGTGGCTGTGTGGGGCTTGGTAGCTTTTTGGGGTTAAACCATGACAGAAAGGAAGCAAGAGCAAAGCAAAAATCCTAATCTGGCAGCCATCTAAAATGACATTGGTGTGGTATCATGAATACTCTGTTTAGGCCTAGTAATTAAAAAAGAAAAAAATCTAAACATGATCTCTATTTCTTGCTGTTGAATGGAAATTTCACGGTAGAACCTTTTAGTTTAGGGAAAAAAATGAAAAAAGGAGAGAGGTGTAGGAATAGTTTTTGAAGATCATTGAGGATCTTCTTAATTATTTCTGACAATATAAAAGCTGGAGCAGTATGAAAGTTGTTGGACAGCAGGTTTAGGACAATCAAAAGGAAATATTTCTTTTGCACAATGAATAACAGAATCCCAAAATTCACTGTCAAAGATGCCAGAAGGACCAGCCCAGGAGACAGGTTTATGCAGAGCTAGTAGTGATCATATAAGGATGGGGGTCAGAGGCTCTCCAAACCACTGGTGTCCAAAAGCCAGGTGGGTACTCCTCAGTGATGTACTTGTGCTTCCCTGCAGCCTCTGCATGTGGCCACAATTACAACTGGGATGAGGGACTTTTATCCAAATGGCAGCAGCCTCTGGACACCCCTGAGCTGCTGCCCAGCTGTGCTGGCTGCCTGCACTTCTGCAGGGGAAGCACATCTGCCTGGCCCATCCTGTGTGTCCCACAGCTGTCTGTCTGGGCAGAGCAAGGGCAGGGCAGGGGTGCTGATCCCCTGCCAATGCTCCCCCAGTGGCAGTGGAAAACTCTTGGCTGAGGAATTTTTCACGGCTGTGGTGAAGCAATAGTTCCTTGGCCACACAGCTCCAGCTGGCATGGTCCCTCCAAGAGGATTAGAGGTGCCTGCCATGGAAGGAAGTGTTCAAGGCTGTGGTGTTTGCTGCACAAATGCTGAGTTACACCCAAAACTGAGGGAAAGTTTTGTTAGGAGCCAAGACCCCCCCAAATCTGGTTGTACTGACCCCCCAGCTGGCAGGGCACAATTGTGGGAGGGCTGAAGTGAGAAGTTGCCTGTCCCTGTGCTGCCCCTGCCATGCATTTGTGTGTGTTTGTGCTGAGAGGTTTGTCTGCTTTCAAGTGATTGGAAATTCAGATTCATGTTATATTCTTGTTCTGCCATGTCTGTGTCGCTATGGACATGAGCTTTATCTCTGATCCTGTATTTAATTCCTGCCTAGGCACTTGGAGACTGATCTTCAAGTGCACATCAGCACCACCTCCAGAACATATCTAAATAAAGCAGAATTTGAGTGCTGGCATATGGTTCTTTTCCAAATGCCATGTTGGTCCTGCTAGAGAAAATGGTTATTTTCATAAGCTGCAAAGTTAACATTTCAGGGGCAAGATTAAAAAAATAAAATAGATGTCCAAATAAAATAATTGGGCCAAATTTTGCAGTGACTAAGTAACTCCACCCAGTAAATGGAAGGATATTGAGTGAGGAATAAATCATCCCAGATTTGGCTCAGGGTTTGCTGCTGGAGCCCAGACAATAATAACAGGTAGACTGGCATTGTACGTGAAAAGCCAGGATTTTGCTTTTCCCTGCTGTTACCAAATGTGCAGTGCCTATTTTTATCAAGAATGTTCTTAGCTCATGTACGATGGGCTGAAAGCCCTTATCACTGTGTGATGCCCCTGCTTCCCTCACAAACAAACTCATACACGTGTGAAGGTCTTGGCTGATCTCTGTAGCTTGGCTTGACGTATTTCCTGCTTCTTATCTGCTAGGCTTTACCAGGCCAGTGAAAATCTGGAGAAGGTCCTTGTGTTGCTGAACCTATTGGACCCTTCTGCTCAGAGCTTTCCAAGCCCCATCCTTGCTCAGCTTCCTCGGGAGACCTGTGCCTGTGGTTTCCTTGCATTTTAGAATAGATTTACAGTCTCAGAGGATTATCTGAGTGGGAGGCAGGCTGAAGAGGGAGGCTGCTGCTGTTTGCAATGGTCTCCAGTGCACCATGGGCAGGAGCAGAATTCCCTATGGAAACCCCTGAAGCTGGGAGGTCTGGTTGGCTTCCTGCAGGAAATTTCATGCTTCTCTGACAAGGCCTTCAGGCTTTTCTCTTTTAAAAAAATACTGTCCAGGTTTTAAACACACCAGATGCTGTTAAAGCAAGGAAGTGTCAGAGGTCTCTTGCCCATCCACAGGCTCTTGGGAGTCCTCTGAATCCTGCCCATCCTTAAGGCTTATAGAAT
Organism: Rhabdornis inornatus; assembly: GCA_013397075.1. NCBI lineage: Eukaryota > Metazoa > Chordata > Aves > Passeriformes > Rhabdornithidae > Rhabdornis > Rhabdornis inornatus. Next base: position 2,633,464 of record VWZS01001621.1, on the reverse strand, counting down.
CATAAAACAATAGGATATGCTGATTTGGAAGGGACACAGCAGGATCATCGAATCCAGCTCAGACTTCTGTGATCTGAAGCCTTCAACATGCTGCTTTGTCCTCCGTGACCTTCTTAAGACAATGCTGGAGCCAAGGTCTGTAAGGAAAACCCACCAGGGCAGACTGCAGCAAGCTGGCTCCTCTGGGCTGCATTGGGCTTGCTGCAGACTGGGATCTGTGAGCCAAGCTCTTCCTGGGCTGTCCCAGTTCATTCCCTGCACACTGGCAGGGCTGTGTGGAAAGGAGGACAAGGCTCAGGATCTTTGGGGACTACTTTCTTGCACCTTCTGCCACTGTGTCCCTGTGAAACACCAGTTTGGGGTTGTTAAAGGAGTGTATGCTGTCCAGCCCACAGAAAGCTACCTCTTTCAGCTGTGTGTTCCCCAAAATACAAATACAGCTGACATAATTCTTAGCACAGCTTTTCCCAAGTACATTTTGTTTTGTAAAGCCCTGGTTTGTTAATGTTCCTAGCTGAATATAACCTGCCCTGAGGGTGCAGTGCTGAGACTGGAGAGCTGAGCATCTCTTCCCACAGCCGTATGCCCCATCACACAATGTTCTGCTCTGTTTTGCCATCATCCCAAAATGAACAAACTTCACGGAAAGCTGTAACTCTGCTTAGTGTTTGCACTGCCTGCCTGCTTCTCCCTTGTCTTCCCTGTGCTCTCAGCTCTGATTTACAGCCCAGAGACTGCTTGTCTCTGTACCCCAGCAGATTCGCTTTTTCCATTTCCTATCTCTCTCTCAGCCTGGTGCCTGCTCAAGTGGGACAGCACATCAGGCTCAGCCTCCCTCTCAGCAGCTTGTGAGTACATCGTGGCTCTCCAGGCAGGGGTTATTTTTACCACCTTCCTCTGCTTCTTGGTGGCACTGATCCGAAAGCAGCTCTCACAGTGTGACAGCGTCCTGGCCATCAGGTGCTTTGGCCAACAGCTTCCATCTAATGGGATGGGAGCATCACATAGGCAGACTGGGTCAGGGATGCCTGTGCCCTGGAGAGGGATGAGGCTTCTCCCCTCATCCCCAGCCTCATTTCACAGTTCCCATGATGCAGCCTCAGCCAGAATCAGGCCTCCCACGTGCTTCACCTTTTTTGTGCCTGAAAAAACCTCTATGTCACGCTCAATGCATTATGGAGATCTCTCATCCTATCTCTGAATGTCACAGCACACAGAATTAAATAAAAAAATATTAATAAGTAAGTATTTAATAAGTAAGTATCTCGTCAAAGTGTTGTGGAGTTTATTTTTTTTCTTTGGCAAGGAAATTGCTTGTTTATTTTTTTTGCTCTCTTGATTTTTCTTAACCCAGCTTAAATGCCTGCTTTTGATTAAAACTGGAAAAATCTAATTGTGCCTGTACTGCAGCAATATCTCCTGGGAGGCACAGCTCTGTGGCCTGATGCTGCCCATCTCTTGGCTGCAGTGGATGAGAGCATCCCATTCCCACCCTGGGGCAGTGCAAGCCTCCTGAGGCAGTGCTGCCAAGAAGGTTGCTGGCACAGGGGACAGCGGGTGGAATATCTGGGGGGGATCACCTGGGAAAAAGGGCAGCTGGAGATGCCAAAGTGACAGATAAAGTCAAATTTTCAGAATGTTCTGCTTTTGTTTCTTTCACCTGACAGACAGTAATTTTCAGGGGTGAGTTGCTCCTGCCTCTAACTCTTGGAGCCACCTCTGATTCCAGGTCCAGCAAGGAGAGCCTTGTGAAGGCAGAGGGCTGAAGGAAACGCTGCTGGCACACATCAGCAGAGACAGCGGACTGAGGTAACCTTTGCAATTACTCCTCTAAAACTGTTCAAGTGTCTCTGTCAGAGCATTCAGACTTTAAAAAAACATTGTTGAGCCTTTTTATTTAATGCTGCTGTACTAGGAAAGCTTTAGGGCTCCCTTGCTGTAGCAAAAGGCGGGAGGACCTGATGTGCTGCGGGAGGCTGTGTGTGAACACAGGAGAAGCCTGCAGCACAGGCACAGGCACTCTTCTGTCCTGGGGCTGCATGCTGCTCACTCATGAGCCATGGGGCTTAAAGTCTGCTTAAAGCCTTCCCATGCAGACATCTATGCTCAGCACTCCTCAGCCCTGCCTGTCTTTGAGGATGCTTTAACCTGATGAAAGCTCAGGAAGAGCTCTGACCCTTTTGTGTTGCTTTTCTAGCATGATTAATACACTGCCAGCCTCAGCTGCTCTCACTGCTCCTTGGAGATCCTCCAGCCACCTGCAAGCACCCCTAAACACCCACACAAGCCCACACCTTGTAAAACGTGGGTTACAACCTACCACGAGGCCCTCTTGTTTCATCCACAACTTACAGATACTGGAACACAAACCCAGCACATCCCATGCACTCCTGTTGAATGTACAAACACAAACCCACAGCTTTGTTTACCCTGGTGCTACACGTGTATGCTGAATGCAAAATGTGTCAGCATGGCATGGGGTTTGTCCTCCAAAGAATTTGACAGTCTTTTGTGTGCAGCAGAAGATGAGCTGCACAAGCAGCTCCATGAGAGAAGCAGCCTCCCAGTTTTGCTGCAGGGTGGCTGTGCTGCTGGAGCAGATTCATCTGGCCCTCACCAAAGCCAGAGCTGCCAGCTGAAGACAAAGATTCCTTGCAGTCTGGGGCTGCTGTGGCCAGGCTGAGCTGCAGAGGAAACTGTTGTGTCAATACTTACCTGACTCACACACACAGCTCCGTGTGCCAGCCAGAAATATGTGCACTCAGTGCATGCCCTGTGCACACACTTCCATGTGCTTCCATATGTAAATCCACAAGATCAGGGGTGCCCTATGCAGCAGACAGAAAGCCAAGTGCAAACTCCAAGATGTGTCACACACCTGAGTGCCAGCATCACGCATGGCACCGAAAATCTGTCCATGTGGAGGAACCCGCAGCCTCTGGCACTGTCCATAGTGCAAGAGTGGGCTCTCACCTCAAACTGACATGTCACTGGGATTTTAGAGGTGGGACAGCCTCTGGTTTCCTGGCATCTGAATACTGTTCATGTATCCTCTTATTAGGAGCAAAGACGTTAGGAAGAAGTTTTTCACAGAAGGGGTGATCTGTCATTGGAACGGGATGCCCAGGGATGTGGTGGAGTCATTGTACCTGGAGGTGTTTAAGAAAAGAGTCCATGTGGTACTTAGTGCTATGATTTAGCTGGCAAGGTGCTGTTAGGTCATAGGTTGCATTTGATGGGAGCAAAGGTGTTTTCCAACCTAGCTGATTCTGTGACTGTGTAATTAGCATTGGATATTAGCTGGCTAGTGGTGAAGGGATAACCGAAGGGGAAAGGGGTTGCCATTAATGGTGGTGGCCCTGAGAGGCACTTCGGACAAGTCAAAATCAGCCTTGGCTTGCTGAGAAGGGACTTATCCCTTGGTCCTTGAAACTGGAAACCATAAAGAGAGCACAAATAGCCCTCAAATTATGACTGCTTGCTCTTGGACCATGCTCATTGTGTTTTAGCAGCAATCTCACAAGGACGTAATCTAAGGCATTGATTTCATATCTTTCTGGGCTGGGAGAGAAATTTCTGGGGTCTTCTCTTGCCCCAGGAGTTTGAAGTGACCATGAATAAACTGAGGGATTCAGGTGGGTTTTGCTGAGGCACAGACTGGGCTGGGATCATGCTGGCTCAGCTCTGTCATGGTACATATCTGAGCCACTGTCACAGCATGCCCCTGAGCCAAGGCTTCATCCCAGATTTCTCATACTTCATGTACATGCTGGAGCAGAGAAACAACTAGCAAGACAAGGACAAGACTGAGTATGCAGGGGGCAGTTAATAGGGGCAAATTTTCTTGGAGGAAAATTGAAGGCATGAATAGCTGCATTGAAGGTTTTTGAGATGGAAAATAAAGAACAGAAACCTCAAATATATTGCCCTTATCATAATCACTCGTGTACCACTCCATTCCTCTCCCATAAAATGGAATCAGAGCAGCATTACCTTATGGTAATTTGGAGTTCTGACTGTTGGTGCTCAAATAGTTAAGGTTGGAATGGTCAGGTGAAGTAACTGCTATTTGTTCAAAAAAACTTTAGCATTTTGGGAAGGACTCTTGCTGGAGGCAGTATGAAGGTGTCAGAGCTGTCTTTTCCATTCTGTCTTCAGAAGGCTAAATGTGGCAGAAAAAGAGTGTAAGATTAGAAGGAAACAGGGTGAATGCTATAAAGGCTTGGACACTGTGGGCAACTTTGTTGACACTTGATGCACAGCGATGCTGAATCTGGGAGAAGCTGTGGAAACAGGTACTGCTCTGTATCCTAAGAAAACCACAGGTGCCACTGTGAAACAAGATGATGTCTGACAGCATCAGGCTGTGGAAGAACTAGGACGGGCAGGTTGGGCTCTGGGAGACTTGCTGTGTAGTTGGGCAGCATGGTAATACACATCAAAAAGTGTCCTCTGTGATCTGTTTTTCCCCTTGGCCACACCACTGAGCCTGCTCTGAGCCCCACTTCGTGCTCTCCACGCTTTCTGCAGGGCTATATCTGAGCTGAGGTCAGGTTTCTTTTGCTGTTAGCTGGGACAAGAAGACAGCAAATAAAATCCAAGAGATAAACGGTGCCTGTTAATCCTTTCTGTGTGTTTCAGTGAACTGGATTGGTTGTTTAACAACCAGCAGCTCTCCCTCTGTGCAATGTTCCCTGGAGACAAAATGTTCAGCTCATGAATGTGCTTACATATCAGGTTCCAGCAAACAGGGATCCAAAAAGGCTTTTAGAACAGGGGTTTCTGCTCAGTCCTGGGTTATTGATCAGTTGAAAGAACAAAATACTCCTCATGCTGTGGAAACCACATATCCTTGTATCTTTAGCAATAAAATCAAATATTGGCTTTTGCAATACAGCCAGGGCATTGCATGGCAGACCTAAGGCTGCTGCTTCTCACTGGGGCCTTGCTTGGGACTTCTGCTTCTAACAAGGGGTCAGCAGAGAGGATTTTGTGATGAGGTGAGGAATGTGGTTAGCATTTTATTCATGATTCTTCCAAAGTCTCTGCATGAGTGGGAAGCACAGCTCTCTCTCCTTATCTGCCTGTTTCTTTTCCCAAGAGCCTGACCATAGCAATGTATGCACTTTATGCACATCAGCATCCTGTCTGCAGGGCATGAACCAGGGGAAGCAGGTTGGGGCTGGATGTAATTCTGTCACAAGTCTGATCCAGCATTTATCTTCTGGGTAGGAAACAACTCCCAGGGAGCACTGATATTTTGAAAGGAAGCCATGTGGATTGAAGCACGTTGCACTCTGCATGGGGGACCGGCTTGCGGCAGAGGAGTTTTTCTCTGGGCTGGTGTGACAGGACATCCAAGCCCAGACAGGATAGATCTATCCATGAACCAGGACAACCTTCAGGTAAGAAAGCCTTCTGTCTGTATTGGCCTTGGCTGTATAACCCCCAAAGGGTAATTGTATTGTACATTAGGGATGTATTCTGTATTATCCAGACAAGCTCCCCTACACATGACCATGTGGTACCTGAGGGTGCAGCAGTTGTTTGTGCAGCTGTGCAGTGGCAGAAGCTTTTACCATGGCCTTGGGGCTGCCACAGACTTCATGGGGCTACAGTTGTCAAAGAAAGAGTTCCTCTTCCCTGGACTGACTGGCAGGGCTGTGCTGGAGTCATGCTGCAAGTGTGAGATAACCTCCAGTGTGCTCAGCTCTGGGAGGTTTATTATTTAGGGCACAGTCTCAGAAAACAGGATCCCAGAACCAGATGATTCCAGGAGCTGTTATTTATTAATTTAATTCATTGTTTTTTAATAGGTCTATATTAATATTGTTTATGTAATTCTTCTTTAATACATTTCCCTTTTTGTTTTATTAATGCATTTTACATTCAGTTATCTGCTTAGTGCAGGCATTGGAATTAGTCATGTCAGTACCAGATACTGAATCTGTTGTCCTGCCAGATCTCAGAGGGCAAAGCTAAGGCTGAACATCCACCCCAAAATCAGCACTTGCTAATCATGAAGAACTTGAAGAATCCAAATGGAACCCACTGTGTCTTTGGGATTCTGTACCTAACATTTAAGTGCCACAATCACTTCATCTTAAACCTGTAGATGCTCAGTTAATCATGATAATCAAGTTTCTGGTTTTCTGCCCAGCACACTGTCTGAAGTGTCAGACTGCCCTGACCCCATAACTGTACTCAGACCAGGCCTCCTGGAATAGACTTCAGAAAAATGTCAACAAACATTGGCATTTTTGTGTTACTTTGTCCTGCAGTCTAGCAGATAGAGCATTAAGAAATGAAGACTTGTGTCCCATCCTTACTCTGCCTGATTTGGCTCTGGGATTAAACCTGATTCCACCACATCCTGGAGGGAAGTGTGGGCAGAGGGGACAGTGGAACCCCTGTCTGCAGCTCTGTGTCTGCTTTTGTCGCCCTAGGCAGGGTCTCAAGCTCCATGGTTCTGAGGAGAGACACATGCTGCTCTTAGCCTAGAGGCTGCCACCAAAGCCCTTCTCCTTGGCCCCTCCTGCTACTCAGCTGACTTCCAGCTTCCTCTGCCACCACCTTAACAATCTCCCTGTCTTGTACAGTGAACCCTGGGAACCTAATTCTTGACTGAACCTGTCCATGGGTGAGGAGACATCAAGGAGCTTGGCATTGCCAGGCAACTTGTGAGCTGGCTGTGGGCTACTTGGGAGCCCTGATTGCCACAACCATGTAGGAAGCTGCTGGTGGTGAGGCAGCACAGTGCACAACTAGTTAAGCCTTTCATGGCTGCTCAAAGGATCACAGAGAAGGAAGATGATTTCAAAGCCAGCTCCTGATTCTGGAGCTCACAGGCATCTCAGGAAGTGCTTACAAAAACAGGGCTGGTCTCAGGCAGTGGAGGTCTACAAGGTCCACACCTTATGGGCAGTACTGAGGCAGGGTACAGGGCTTTGAATTGCTTTTTGATATTTATAATCCTGTTGGGTTTTAAAAGCAATTCTTCTGGTGTGTTTAATACCATGGGCACAAGGAGGACTCAAGAGGCCTAAGGCAAGAGAGAGGATTACTCTTTATATACAGGCTCAGCAGAGCGATGTCCTGATGTAACAGGATCAGACACCTGGTTTGCTTCTGCATAGAGAACTCAGGCAGTCAGCCCCATTTGCCCCTGCCTGCTCAGCCATGGCTTCAGGCTGTGAAAAATAGGAATTATGTGCAAAAAAAGTTTTGAGACTAAACAAAGTATTAATTTTGGTTTATTTTCCTTGTTTTCAACGAAAGTTCAAGAGACTCAAACACTTTTCTATACAGAGGAGGACCAGAAATGTGGTGCTTTTTTCTGAGCAGAAACTGAGAATCTTGTGCAAAGACAAAGACTGGGATTTAAAGATAGTAATGAATGTGTCTTGAGCTATCATGATAAAAGCCCAAGACACGTGGGTCTAGATGAAGTGCCAGAATGGTGTTTGAGTGTTTGGGTGCAGTGAGGTGAAAGGAAAGGGTTTGTTCTTCTGCAGCCCAGATGTTGTCCACAAGCCAGAGTCTTGCACTTGAAGTTTGCTCCCCTGTTGCAAAGTCTACACCTTCCATATTACAGCACTGTGCCTTCTTTCCCACTCTACAGCTTCTCCCAAGGTGCCTGCGAGGAGGCCACACAAGTCCTGTGCAGGAGAGTGCTGCAGAACCCTCCAGCTGCAGTCCTGAGCTGGTGGTGCTCCCCCTCGTTGTGGATTTGTCCCATGTGATGTCCTGGAGAAGATATTTTCAGGGCTATTTCACACTCTTGCTGCCCCTCTGCCCTTTGGGGACACTGTTCTGGAGCCACCTAAGAGCTGAACCCAATAGTTTTGCTCTTTCAGCAGAACTGGGGGGTGAATTGCAGGGATGTCTTCGCCCCTACACTGACTTACTGCCAGCAAGTGCACATATAGATCTTGCTATATATAAACAAGCAGGGTCAGAGCTCTATTTTTAGCCTAGCTCAAAATATATCCCTTGCAGTGCATTTCTTGCCACGAATTTCTAGTCCTGTCTTCTTGCCACAAAAAGCCCTGTGAGGTCAATAAGGTCTGTCAGTCCTGAGACCAAAGTGGGGGGACAGGGTAGAAAACTTTGCTATGGGACATTCCAGTGCTGTGCCCTGCCGTGAGCAAAAAGTGAGGTGGGCACTTGTACTAAAACATCCCTTTAAGATTTCAGGTGAGAAAGTCTTCAGGATGGTTTTTAGCATTCAGAGTCAACCACTCTGTAAAATGGAATCCCAGCAGCTCCACTGTTCCAGAGCCAGCTGTGGGCACAAGGGGAATATTGAGAAGAATTGCATACTGTGGCACACTTGTCCCACCACTGTCTCTTCTGCTGTATGAGGTACATACAGTTCTGTCCTCTCTAAAGGCTGAGCTTTGCTTTCTCTTCTAGCTGATAGGATCAAGGAGTACAGGGCAAGAGCATCCCATTTATCTTGTGCCAGTCAGCACATGATGCAATTGGTGCTGCAGAGTGATGGCTCCTGTCATGCTACAAACATTTCCTGGAGCCGTCATGGCAGTAATGAATGAAGTGCTGCTTCTGGCCTGTAGACCAGGGTGATTTTTGGGGATTCTTTAGTGGCTTTCCATCTTCCTAAAGCCAGACAGCTTTGGAGGTGTTCACAGTACAGCTGATGTGTCACTGCTGCTATTTAACCTGCTACATGGGGGCAGGAGGTGGCTGACCTGAGGCTGGACAGGCATTATTTTCATAAAGGGAAACCTGCAGCCTGCTTGGCTGCAGGTATGGGAAAGGGGTGGAGGTGGCACGTGAGAGGGCAAAGGGACCAAAACCTGGGGGCAGTGGCTACTCCTCTTGCAGTGACAGCTCTTGCTCCTGGCTGCATGCTCTGCCTGCTGCTACGGCCCCTTTCCTCTGGCTCCTGGGGCACCAGTTTGAGGAGTGCACACTCAGCCTGCCCTGGGAAGATGAAGCAGAGTGTCCTGTGATCATCTCTCCTGCTTCTGTTGTGTTCTTGGGTGCCCTGTGACAAAGACATCCCTAAGGGACGATTTGCTTTGAAGGCTCTGGGTTCTAAGGGGCTCCCACGCTGCCTGGCTTTGCCATGCCATTGCAAGTCCCAGTGCAGCTGCTGAGCTGGGGCAGCTGTCTGAGTGTACGTGCTGCAGCCCAGCATGAGCAGATCATCTTACTGCCTTTCATCACAGGCTGAGCTTCATTTCAGTTGCCTTGCCATAGTCCTGGCTCATCCTGTGTGCGTGGCTGGTTACTCATGGTAACTCATGTCACTGTAACTCAGCTCTGAGTCCCAGCTCTGGCAATTTGACTGTAAATCTTATGCTAGTTCAGGATTTTTTCTCGCTATCTTGGCTCTTGGAAACCTCTGGTCTGGCAAATATCTCTCCTTTTGCTTCTATAACACTTTCCACACTTCCTGTTACGGAAAGAAAGAGCATTAAAATAGGATTCCAGTATTCTTGGGAGGCTGGGAAGAGAGAGGGGAAATGCATCAACTATTAAAAAGTAATCACAACTTTCCAGCAGTTTCATATCAGAGGGAGACAAAGAGGTTTTGAAACAACCTGTTCTGTTTATTCCTTTTATGAACCGTGGCTCTTTGTAAATTTATTCCTGTTAACTAAAAGGCAACAGAAAAACAATGACATTTTGTCTTTCTTAGTCTTTATACAGGGGTTAATGTGGATTTCTAAGCAGAAAGACTGGATGAATCCTAGTAGATCAGTCAGTGGAGCAGAGTATTGTGAACTCCTGTGCAAAGATCTGCAAGCTGCAAATCTATACCAAAAGGAAGACTGTGCACAGAATCATGTCACCAAATATGTGAAGGAAGAAGGTAAGGATTATGAAGATATGTGAAACAGACAGCTAAGTTCTTACAAGTTCCTTACCATTACCCATGATGCTTTTAAGGGAAAATGCATTAATTTATGATTCATTACATACATACATAGGATTAATTTTCTAATTTTTTATTTGTAATTAACTAATAAATATGTAACGCACAACTATTTCAATGCAAAAATTAATTTATATGGAGGCAGGAGACTATTGCTATTAAGCAGTAGTAAGCTTGCCACCTTGGGCTGAATATCAGTATCAGCTATAACTGAATTTTTTGTTCATGGCTGATGATTACCAGAATATCAACTAGAAGAAGAAAAGGCTGATAATGTAGGCTTACTACAGACTCCTGTAGCCTAGGAAGAGTCTGGAGACTGTGGAAAACAGGGGAAGACAGCAAAGCTGTTGAGTCATAGTGTGCCTTAAAGAAGAATTGCCATTGAGCAGGGTACCCTGATGTCTGGAAGGGCACAACTAGAATTTCCTGCCTGACTCCTGCATCCCTCCCACCACAGATCACAGAGCACTCCCTGCACGCAGTGCATTCATTGCAAACTAACTTCAGACCTATAGCATGGAGGATAAAACCTGCAACAACTTCGAGGTGCTGTGGGAACATTGAATCATGGGAATGTGAATTAAGAGCAAACCTGGTGTCCTAGGTCCTGGCTGCTAGGGGTACAAAACTCTAGGATTATTCTAAGAGACAGACTGTATCCCACCTCACCATGAAACCAGAATACATTGCTCTGCCTGTGACCTGTGATGTCTGATGAGGTACACTGACCCCCAGGAGGCTGGGAAGAAGCAGCAAGCAGTTTGTTGAGGCTGAAATGGGCATCTGGTCTGCTGGCCAGGGAGGCCTCATGGTGCTGAGGAGGTGGGCACACAGAACAATCAGCTAAGCAGATGGAGACAGGATCTCCATCTTCCTCTATTTGGTCATGTCTGGGATTTAGTGGGGGTGTCCCTTCTGAGAAGGATTAATTTGGAGAGCTGAGCTGCAACAGCTAACTCTGGAAACAGCAAAAGTTCCTGAATTTGTAGTGGATGTTGGACCAAGAGACTCACTCTGCTCCCAGTGTAGTCCATGGCAAAGCTCCCACCACTGTTGTCAGCTACTGTCTTACAGCAGTGGGACAAGCTTTTGGGAATCCTGGCCTAACAGCTTGTTTTCTAAGACCAAAGGCTCAATTTCTTTTTCCTCTGTGCACCTGTCTTCTCACAGCATCAGCTCATCTCTTCCTCCCAGTTCGACCATTTAATTGTATATGGCTATTTAGTAATTTAAAAGGTGATGGGAAATTGGCACTTTCCTTTCCTTAAAATTTCTCCCTTCAAATTTCTCTCACTTGCAGATAGCTGTGAAGGGAATATTTGGCTATCCACAAGACTAAGAGCAGGACAGGCAGGCAAAAAAAGATGGCCAGTGCCTAGTTCCTGATATATCACCATTTTGTGGTAAATGGAGAATCCGTGCTATCTGGTGGACACAGTGGCCAAAGTTCAGATTCCCTGGCTCTGTATCATGGGGAGGGGAATGGATGAAGAAGCAGAGGAAACTAGAGTTTGAATTTTGGCCATGGCCTGTTTGCCTGCTCTCATCGACAGCGCCCCAAGTGCTAATTATAATTTCCTTATCCTTTATATTTGGCCAGGGCAAATGACAAAGTGGGGTGAAAGCCAAAAATAAGCAGCCCTCAGAATATCCCTCTCCACATCTCTCTGCTAATGGCATCTCTGAAGAAGATTGCTTGTTCCCCTTCAGACAAGCTTTCAGAGACTATTTTAATCCATTTTTAGTTGCAAATAGCATTTATCAGAATAAGTGTGGGCTGGTTGCCAGCTCCTTCAGATCTTTGACAGCCTGGAGGGGCAAGTCTCTGAAAAATAACTGAGTGTGCTTCTACTGCATGTTCCCCTGCCCAGGGGATTTTGGGGACGTAATAAGGAAACATTCATCTGATGGAGCAGAGCCCAGGAACCAGTGCTTTACTAAACCAGTGATTCCTCTGTCATCAACATTTGTTCCCAGGAATCAGAGCTCTTGTTCCTGTCATCAGCGGGGTTGCTTCAGATTCAATTTAGCAATCATTAGGAGGCAAAGAAGCAAGGTTGGCAAAAAGGTTAGAGAGTCACTCATTTCTGAGTCACTTCTTAGAACATGACCCTAGCTAATTGTGTTCAAAAATCCTGACTGACAGCCATCTCATGGCCACTCCGTGGTATCCGGTGAGTTCACCATCTTTGCCAAGTTCATAAACAGTTCAAAGTTATATTTTAGAAAATGCCATATTGAACATTAATTGGCATTCTCAGGGAAGGAAACCTGGAGTAGGCTGAAGATTAAATGATTAATTATTTAAAAGATTAAATGCTCCCTTTTCCTGGAGAAATTTTGATACCAGGCAGTACCTAGGCAGCTTGCCTTACTGCTCTGTCCTGGACTCTGAGGCTGTCATCTTTCATCAGTTCTAAATCAATTTTAACATGTCTTAGGAATAATACTTATGGTAACCTACTGCCTGACTTCTGTGGGAAAGGGGTGGCAGGCAAAAGAGAAAGCCCCAACATGGGGCAGGGGGCTAATGAGAGATCTTGGGGTCTGATAGAGGTTGCCAGAGGAGAAATTTAAGAAAATATTGCTACATTAATGGTACATTGCTGTCCTCCAGCATTTGTCATAGTGACTTTGAAGACCACTTGATCTGGCCTTGATCTATTTATGTCTCTTATATTCAAAACCAGGCATCTGAAATGCAGATCAGAAGGGGTTCATGAACAGAACTATGCAGAAAGCCTGTTGAGTGTGTGATACCTGAGACAGTTTTGGATGCATGATCTTGGCCCTGCATCAGCATAATAGTAATAAATTCTTTGCTATGATGGGAATTGTTGCATTTAATCAAGAATACAATGGTACTGGTCCATTTTTCTCTGTCTCCTGACCTGACACCTAGTCATATGTTTTATGACGTGCAAAATATGTGTTCATATGTTTTGAGAGTCACAATAAACATTTCAGGATGATGTGGGAATTTTCACAATGTTGCTAAGTTCTTGTTTCTTTATTATTTAAAAGGTTAAGCCTGGTAGCAACAGAATCCATCAGACATGTTAATGTGTAGATGCAAACAAGCCTTCAAGGAATATTAGCCAATCTTTTTCTCCCTATTTTTTTCACTGTTTGTGAGAGGAAAGAAGACTTGGCCGGAGGTAAGCAGGCAGATCATATTTCTAATTATGTCAAGTTTGAAGGCTGACTAGACAATCCTTGTGGCTACTGTTGACCTCCATCCATGCACTGTCAGGGTCTTGTGACCTGTCATTTGTTGCCTGGAAAATGCCAATAAATCTGACTTACCAGTTATGTGTCATCCTCTCAACACCAGTAGGGCAGTTACGATTTTCCAATTAAATATTACTCCTTTAACTTGATTGTATAAGGGTTGCAGCAAAAACCAAATGGCAGCCCTTACCTATTAGCTCGTGTCAATTCTGTTTCACTGTGTTTCCACAGATGCATTTGGCTTTTCAGCAGGGCTGTCTTCAAGCAGTGGAAAGAGTAGGGGATGACTCACTGTGCTGCAGCAAGCTGGGGATGCTTCTGCTCACTGCCTCCAGACTAATTAATTTATCATGAAAGTGGAGGAGTTTTGCTGAATGTCACCATGCTTGTTTTCCCTGCCTGGGCTTCCCCCATTATTTCTGGGTAGACCCTTAATGGAAAAATTTGGTCTGCCATCTGTAAGTGCACCTGTCTCTCTGATGATGCTGCAGGCCTAAATGGGAAACCCAGCAGCATTTTTGTTTGCATGACTCCAGGCCCTGCACCATGCCAGAGTGCCCAGGACACGTCAGAGACCACTCTGCTGAGAGTGGGAATAGCACCTGAAGTCCCATGGAGAAGGCAGCTGCTCCTGGCTCACTGCCCCACATTCTTGGCTGCTTCCTGCCTTGGTGCCTTACTTGTTGTGCCAGCTTGAGCCTTGGGGGAGCTGTTGCTGATTTAATTGTTCAGTAAATTCCCCTGTGCAAATACAGATGAAACCATCCCTCTCTCAGGGAGGGCTGGTGCCAGCAGTGTCAGGCAGCAGCCCAAATAGTTGCATGGAAAGCTGGAAAGGACATTTAGTGATCTTACCAACAGGTTTGAGTCACAAATGTCCTTCCACTCATGCACACCTGAATTCAGAGCCTGAAGTGTCAACTGCCTTGTTGCAGCTATTCCTACTTACGACAAAGATGGATTTACCCTGATGCAGATTTTTCGTGGAAGTCAGCTTTGATATGTGTGTTATGTATTAAAGCTTGGTCATCCTCATGTCTACTAAAAGTTCTGCAATGCTTTCGACTGGGGAGTAAACCCACCTTTTTCATCTTGGCTCAGCTGAATTCCCCCCCCCCCCCCATTTTTAGGGATAGGTGCTGCTCCTCACCTAGTGAGAGTGCATTTGAGATATTGGATTTAAGTAGAGGGTTTAGCATTCAGAATTAAAATAAAGTTTTCATCTCTGAACATCTGAAAATGGTAGCTGATGAAATAAAACTGAATACTTGTGGGGAAACTCTTTATAGGCCAAATGAGGAGGGATGAGCTCTGACAATTCATATCTGACTACACCGTCTGCAGAAGGTCACAGGCTCTGTTTTGTATTGAGGAAATGCTGACAGCAGACTGTGAGAAGGAAGGAAGAAGCAAGCAGAGGCTTAAGGAATAGGAGAGGAAACCAGAAATGACTCTTGAAGGCAGGAGACTGGTGGAGAATGTCAACTCCTTTCACTCACAGTGTTGCAGAAACAAGGGGAGATCTTACCTGAGCAATGAGGGGAGCAAGGTCTGTGTATCCAGGGGTTGTATTTGTTTAGGTTTTTTTGAAAATGCACTTGATGTTTGGTTTTGTCTTTGGATATTTGTATAAATACAGGGGTAGAACTTTTCCTAAAAGGCTTGCACTGCACTCTGGTAAGCAAAGATTCCTCCTCATTTCCCGTAGTTCCCCTGAAGACAGCTCCCAGGGCAGAGGCAGTACACAGTGTGCACGTATTCTGGGGCTCGCAGTACAGAAATGAGTAAGCAAAGGGCTGCCTCTTGCTTTGAGTTCAGAGCACTTGGACATGCTGTCCTGGTGGCAGGCACACACCAGAGACTGGGGGCAAAGTTTGCTCTTTTCCCGACAGCCCAGAGCTGTCTTTAGCATCCAAGTTCCCACCCTGTCCTCCACCGCCCTCCCATGAAGGGCTCTTGGACAGAACACTGTTTTGGATGGGCTTCCAGAGACCTTTTAAGGCTGTGGGTTTTTCTTTTGTAGCTGCAATTTACTGGTAAAACTTGTCTGAATTATGTAGGCTTTTAACAGTGAAACGGGTTCAAGAACCTCTATTTTTAGTCCAGCTCTAAACAAGTGCAAGAATTACTGCCTGCTAGTCTTGTGTTCCTCTGTGGCCCTTTCCCTCACCAGGGCTGTCAGCTTTCTGTGCCAGGCAGTTGTAAGGTGGCAGGAACAGTCAGAGAAACGGGACTATTTAGTCTGAAAGAAATCATAAGCTGCTTTTCTAGGAGCACAGAAAGCCAATCAATCCTCTTGATTTGTCACAACAAGCTGATGTGACATTAACTAGCAAGTCCAGGTTGCTCTCCAAACAGGATACCTGAAAAGTGTTCTGGCTTTTGGAAGATTGTTGATCAGGAGAGAGCATGAGGTAAATGTAAGCAGGTAATACTGGAGTGTTGAGCATGTATGTGCATTTCTAACACAGTGATGTGTCTATGCACGACATGTTACAGATATTTAAAATGCAAGTTCCTTGACGGGAAGAGCTGTTCTCGAAAAACCATTTGCAATCATAACAAGGGCTCGGGTTGACCTGAGGAAATGTTAACTGTGGTAGAGTTCCTTACTCCAATATCTGTTTATATAAATAATGTATGTGCTGTCCCTTTGTTTTATATACAAATTGGTATGGAGTCCATCCCACGAAGTTTATGATCTAGGCTTAGCACTAAAGGATGCTGACTGTGGCACGGATGGGACTGGCTGGAAAACACACAGGACCCCACCCTCAGAAGAGAAAGTGATTGCCACAAACCCACTGTGCTAATCCCTACCCATATTGTTTCCCATTTGACCCCAGCTCCAGCAGATATCAAACAACCTTGCAGCACACCTACAGCCAGCTGCCCCAGGAAGAGCCCTGGGGAGCAGGAATGGTGGGATAGACAGTTCTGACACTGTCTCTGCAGCACACACATATGTGTCCTGTCCCAGCATCAACCCAACCTTCTGCCTCCTCCTTGAGGCTCAGCTGCAACTAATCCACCCATGCAGCTTCCTTATATACACCTGCTTGGAGAGAAGATTTTGTAGGTTCTGTAAAAGCCATGAATGTAGGTCTAGTCTCCTTCTTAGCACAGGGGTGGTCCTTGGAAGTGCAGGAAATGTACAGCCACCTTGTAAAGACAATTCCCTGCCTACTGGACTTCCTGCTGTTGGCTTTACAGATGAAGCTGCCCAGGCTGCTGCTGCTCTATCAGGTAGGCCCCTGTGGCTGAGGATGGGATGGTGGTGTGAGAGATGGTAAGCCCCAGGTAGGGGGGGTTGACTTTGGATGGCTGGACTATGTCTCAGGGCTCCTGTGTGTCACTTGATGCAACCTGGACCCTTGTGGTCAAACGGTTTTGCAGACCAAGCAGAGAGGCTCTCAGGGCAAGTCCAGCAGTGCCTGTGTGGAGCTGGTTTTAAGGGGCTTTCTCACACAGAGTAAGGTGCATATGGAAGGAGGTGACATGCTTCCTGAAAGGCTGTGGCCCTCAGCTCTTCTCCCTTGCATCTAAGTAGTGAAAAACCATGGGGGCTTGAGTAGGTAAAACCTGTAACTGGCAGATCATCTTTGCTTTCTGTTGCCAAAACACTATTGAGAGCTCAGCACAGGCCCCATCCTCCCTCCTGGGGACAACTGTGAAAGTCTTCCTTTGTCTGTTCTAGCTCTCTTCTTGGGCCTCCTCCACACTTCCCTGCCTCATGAGCAGTTCTGAGGACGTGAAAGGAAAGGACAGCCTTTATTCCAGCTCCCAGAGCACAGCTATGCCCTGTGATGCCCCAGAGGGAGGCACCTAGGGCTGGAAGAGCAACAGCAGTAGGCATTGGCAGGGTGCAGCTCTTGGGCTGTGGGCCAGCTTGGCGTGGCACAGCCTCCTGGGTTGTAAGTCCCAGGGGTGAGTTCTATGTGGATAATTGCCTCTCTGCTTCCTGCAGAGCAGCACTGAGGCATCTGTTGCTGCTTTTCTGCTCAAAATCTATTCATCTGCAGACTGAAATGAGAACCAGCTGGTGGTTGTTGGGATTTATTTTAGGAAAAAAAATATTCTGTAAAGCATTATTCTGTTTTGAGTTGCTGTTTCCTTTCCCATCTGCCCAAGGAGCAGGGTTTGTAGGTCTCCTGCTGTCTGCATGGCTCCTCTGTGCTGGGTCCCAGTGTGGCTCCAGTGGGAAAGGCCAGGGTTACATTTCTCCCCAGACTGTGTACAGGGAAGCTTGTGCAAGCTCTGTTTGTTAGTTGGGTATGTTTTCATCTGCTTGTGGTTTCCCTCCTCCTGAGCTTCCTGGATTTGAGCAAACCCAGAAATCTCAAAGCAAAACACCACTGAAACACCATCTGGTTTCACATCAAAACAGCACTTCCCAGGCAACCCTCTGCCAGAGCTTGAGTCTCCCTTGCAGCCTGAGACTGCGCATTGTCACTGGCACCAGCACAAAGTGGCTGCTTTGGTGCTGTTCTGCACCCACAAATCCTCTGCAAATATACAAAAACACAAGGCACAAGGCCAGCTTTCCAAAACTGGGCAGAGCAAACTCAACAACACTGAGCAATCTCTAGACTCTAATTTTTACACCTTCCTTTGTTTTCTGTGTTTGATTTTATGAGAGTACAATACTCTGCCTTATTTGTTTAAAATGAGAGGGCAGGTGTTGCTCTCAGTTGCACCAAAATTAATCTACATTTACACTCAAGTTTTGCAGAAAAGGAATACTTCTGTGACCTTTTTTGTTTTCTACAGATGTTCTTCCTCTTTTATTCAGTTGTTGCCAGCTATGTGAAGGATTTCCTCACTAGATTTTTAATATTTATTAAAGAAATTGTGGCTTTCAAAAAGATTTCATTTTTTTCAACTTCTAATAGCAATTAAAATCTCTTTCATAACACAGCACAATTTGTTCAGATGCATTTCACTGCTTTCAGAGATCTCTTCTGTTCTTCTTGGGCACTTTTCATATTTTTTAAGACCAGAGGGAACTTTATGATTATCTGTTCTGACAATAAATCTCACTCAATAATTTCTGCTCCAGCATTTCTTGAGATGCATTGTATCTTTGAAAAAAGGCTGTTTTGTCTTCAATTCAAGGCCTCAAACTGTGGAAGCTTATCCCATTCCTACGTAAATGGTTGTGAGAGTTAATGGCTTTTGTTAGACAGTGCCCCCTATAGTTCCTCTGAATTTGCTTGGCTTTTAACCGCCGCATCAAATTATATTCCTGGTTTTTTTCTCTGTGATTAAAAAGACTTATTTCTTATAATTTCTTCTGGTGCTGGTAGTTATGAACCATCTTTTGACCTTCTGTTGGGTAAACTTGGATTGACCTTCTGAAGATTCTTGCTAGAAGTATGTTTTCCAGATGCTGTATCTTTCTTGAAGCTCTTCCCTGAACTCTTGACCATTTCTGTGTTGTCTTTAAACTATGAACACTGACATAAAACTCACATTCTCTCTTGATACAGTGGAGTAGTTTCCTCTGCTGTTTCAACAGCAGTGTATCCTAAGATAATGTCACATCTCTGCTGTTGCAGGATATTTTTGTGCTTTTAGGTCCAAGAATCACATTTGTTCTAGCAACAAGATCATGCTGAACTACGTACCATGACCCTTGGGTAGAGTCAGATTTTAACCATCCCTTATGGAGATGCTATTTTGCAAGGGACTGTCTTCCACTGTATCCATGTAACCCTCACCATCCTTTACTACCATATGAGTGATCCAAATTGGGCTGCATTAACTACCATGATGTACAACTTAGTTTGTCATCTTGGGCAGGATTTTAGGTGGGTCTGTACATCTGAGCCTGTACATCTTGTCTTTCTAAGCTCACCATTTTTGTATCATAATTAATGCTACCTGCTTTCCATGAGCAACAATAATGTTGTGGATTTCTGTTTTCATATGACGTCAAGCAATGCTGTAAAATCCCTCCTGACATAAATGTACTGATGGAGTTATCTACATAATGTAGATCAGTCATGTCACCTAATATGGGACTGTGTTTTAGTAAGACCTGATCCCATAAAAAGATAAGCACCTTTCCTAGAGAGAAAGTGGAATTTATGTCTCTGCAGGCACTAAAACTGAACCAGACAACCTGAGCAACCTCATCATCTAATCACGCCTGTTTGTGCAGAAGCTTGGATGAGGTGACTTCCAGAAGTCCCTCCCAACACCAATTTTTCTGTAATTATATAATTATGTGACTAATTAGGTCACTACTTTTAATAACTGTCACAGTTCTCTACAGTCACCTTTCTACATTTCACTGTGTTCCAAAGACAGGTTAACTGGAATAGACCCCTCAGATTTAAATCTCTTTTATATCATATCTACTTAAAGAACTGTGTTTACGGATGAAACAGAAAGCACTTCATTATCTGGTAATCCTGCTCATGCCAAATACAAAACAGAGGTGCTTTCCAAAGCTGTGTTTCTCTACAGGCTGACAATGTTATGGTGGGTGTCTACTGTAAGTGTGTCTTGGGGGCTGACACTGGGGCACCTGCAGAGATTTGTTAGGGGCCTCTGTTGCACTCTGGCCAGACAGAGGCAACCAGAGCCTGTGGCTGGGCTCCTGTCATCCCTGGAGCAGGGCTACCGGGCTGGCAGTCTCCAGGAGAGGTCACTCCTGCCTGCCAGAACCTGTCAGCACTGGACAGGGAGCTGCCTCTTCCTAGGGCGGATCCATACCCTCCCCTCTGCAACATGCAAACCATGGTGGGCAGGAAAGACATCTCTTGAAGGTGGAGAAAGGTGCTTCTCCTTTTCTCTTCAGTCTGGCTTTCCCACTCTGGATGCATCCTGCAATATCAGGAATGTCAGGCATATAGCTGGCCTGTGATTTCAATGAAACATATTTGATCACGTTCTTTTTAATAACGCAGTATTTCCAAATTGTTCTGCATTTGATTTCTCCCCTGCTCACAGTTCTCTTCCTAAATACTCTGAATAGCCATTCTCAAGCTCCTGTTTTATTCCAATTCTTAATGGTAGCTTTTGATCAAACACCATTGTTTTAATTTGGACTGGAAGAGATCTGTGAAGATCACCTGGTCCTTCCATCCACTCAAAGCAAGACCAACTGCAAAGCCACTCGGGGCCACATCTGGCTGATTTCTGAATATCTTCATTAATGGTGAATTCACAGCTTCTCCAACAGCCTCTTGCACTGCTTGACCAGGTTCATCAGGGTTTGTTTTGTGTCCATACCCAAGGAAAATTCCCATGCTTTGTCCTTTGTTGACTCTATGTAATCCTATTGTTGTGCTCTTTATCGAGATCTTCCCATATCAGCTTTCCCTTCCATTTCCCATGTTAGTCTTGCTTCTCTTCCTGAAGTGTCTGAACTAACAGGGGCCAAGCATGTACATACTGTACTTGGGGAAGTCTGGGGCACTACATCTCTGCAAGTGTGTTTCATATTGAGAAATGAGCTCTGGTGCTAGAGAAGCATGCAAGAGCAGGAGGCAGCTCTGGAGGGGTCTCTGGGGTGACACAAGGCACCACATGCCCAGGGCTGTGTTTGTGCAGCCATTTACCCACCTCTGTGATAGACCTGCTGCTTGGTTGCTGCTGCCTGAGCCAGGCATTGTGCTCTGGCTGCTTTCCCTGTTTATTTTCTTCGTTGTGGGTTCAGTTGTTTTGCATCTGTAAGGCTGAGTGGGTGGTATGTGGTTTCTGTACACTCTGTTCTTTTAGTGGGTTTGGTTTAGTTTGTGTTTTTAAATGCAGGTAGTGCTTCTCAGAAGGAACATTTCTGTCATGGAAAAGCATCATCCATCTAAATACCTGGTTTAGAATTTACACCAGAAAATCTGATGAGATACAAGTTGACATCTTCTTTTCTTCATCTGGTTAGAGGAAGTCACGATGTTTTTTCAGGGAAATCTTTATTCAAAGATCTCAAAATATATAAACAAGTACATACTTCCTCTGCTTTCCTTTGTCAGGCTGTCAGAATTTTCCCAGGCCACACTGGTTTGTATTTTTCACTTGTTATTTCTTCTTTCCAATGACAACAGAGAAATGAGTTGACAGGCAGTGGTATCTGAGGCAGAGACTTGCTCTGGGGAGACAAGTACTCAGCTTTAAAGAAAACTTCGCTGTACTATTGGCAAGGCTGGATCAGTGACCCTACCACAGAGCAATGATGACTTTTGTCCAAGGGTATTCACACTGCTAGAATATACAAAATGCCTGAAAGAGCTGTTCCCTGGGACTGTCTTTTGTGGATGGGAAGGTGTGCATGGCTTTTTTCCTGAGAGTTGTAGGCTAGGCTGAAACCTGAAAACATAAGCATGGGTTGACTTAATTATAAATCCTGCCAATCTACCAATCTCCTACCAACAGTGCAAGTAGTATATTGCTTTCCAGGCTCCTGAGTGTAGGTCTTTACCTTTATTCTGCTCTCATGCTTATATTTAAGCAATATAAAAATGTTGAACCAGTAAAAGGGCAGGCTCAAGCCATAGGCTTCTCATTAGTTTGTTTTGTTTGACTCCAGTCAGGAGTTTGAAGGCTGAGTGCAGGGAAATGACTGGGACAACTGAGGTCTCTCTGGTCTCTGACTTTTGACTTTCAGGATTAGACCTTAGCAAATCACAGCATCTGACTCCTGTTAGATGGGAACAGGAAGCTGTGACTCAAACTTGCGTAGTTATATTGTGTTGGTTTGAGCTTAAAACAGCAAAGGATGAGGAGCAGTGGCTGGTAGGGGTTGTGCTAGTGTGTAACATTCCATGTTGACTGGAGACAGCAGACAGTGGGGAAAAGGGCTTTGCTGGGCTCATGAGAGAGGAGCAGGGAGAGGAGAGCCTTAGCCATGAGATGGAAAGGGCTTGACTCAGGTGTGAGAGGTCCTATGTTTTAGAAGCCCATGTGATGGTTGGAAGAATTATAGGCTATGACAAGAGAGAAGGGTGAGGAGTAGAATAGGAGGGCAGAGAAAATGAGATGGGCAGGAAGGAAGGGAAAAGCTAGAGTGGTACAGACCCCTTGAAAAGGGATTTGTCAGGCAGGTGAAAGATTTTCTGTGTTGCTTGTTGAAGTTTGTGATGGCATCCAAGTTCTAAATATTAATTGTGTAGCCAGACAAGTGGCATGCAAGGAAGGTCTGAGGACTGTGACTTGTCCACTTGCCTTGTCTCTTCTACTTGTTCTTCCTTCATCTGTCAGCCTCACACTATGGCTGAACAAAGCTGGAGGTCTCCAACCTTCTGCACATGAGTCTTCTGTAGAGATCAGGGCCTGCTGCCTCCCCTCCTTGTTCCCAGTCATTGCTGGCAGGCACACTGGAGCATGGCAGGCATCTTCTAAGCCAGGAAACAGCCAATCAGTTATGTCCAGGAGAAACTAGAGACCAAGAAAGGGTGGGGGAGTTATGGGAACATGAGGAGTGTGGGGAGGGAGGGATGCACTATGTGGCTTTGGTTGCTTGAGGTAGTCAGGGTGTACCAGCAAGATGCTGTGTACACTGCCTTGCCAAAATCCACAACAGATGCCAGTGTTGCCTGGGGATCATAGGCATGGTCATTCTCTGTCAACTTTCAGCATCACTTATGGGACTATCTATAGGAGGGAATAAAAGCCAAAGGTACACATGTTCTCCCACAGTGGATGTGAAGTCACAGAAAAATATTCTGTAGCCTCATACAAAGGTTACTTGGTAGTTGCCTGATAGAATTCTGTCCCTATCAGAGGTGGGTGTTGTGTTGAAAAGTCAGAGCAGAGTAATGCACCTCCCCAGAGAGCTGCCTTGCCTCTTCTGGAAGTATGCTCTTCTGAGCCCATGCTGCATGGGGAGTCAGATGTACCATGCCTAATGTCCTCTGGAGTCTGTACTGAGAGCACAGAGCTGGACCACAGCTGTAGCAGCAGCTGTCTGGCAGAGGCTCCACTGCAGGGGCACCACTGCTTCCTTGGACCCACCACCGAACAGTGGTGCCTTCCTGTAATGCCCAGGTCAGTCTTTCATGGGCTTTATTATTTGCATGCATGAAGAGACACCTTCCTGATGTAGAGTCACAGCTGTGGTTCATGGCATGCATCAGCCTGTTGTTGTTGTGGTGACACTGATCATGTGTTTCCTTCTCTCACCCACTGCCTTTCCAAGGGGAAGCTGTGATAATGACAGGTCTACTTGTTCTTTGTCACAGAAAATGGGTATAATTGCTCCATTTTGGCGGCTTTAAGATGTGCAGCAAGGGAACAGGCAGGGTTCTTTCTTAAGACATCAGTCATCTGAAGCATTTGGTAGATGGCACATCAGAGCTGGGAAATGACTCAACCATCTTTGTTAAAAGCAATCACTCGGCTCTGGGAATAAAATTAGGGGAAAAGAGCTGAGGGAGGTGCAGGAAGGGAAAGGACACCTGAGCAACAAAAACAGAGATGTTGCATTCTGTGTCACTGCCATATCACAAGAGTTTCTTCTTGCTAGAGCTGTATCTGAATCACCCTTTCAGTCAAGGAGCTATCAGCCAGCCTACCCAAAGCAAAAAAGGGTGAGGTGTCCCAGAGGGCAGAGGAGGTTAGTGGGTGCAGCTGGGCCCAGCACAGCCATGCTGCTTCTGTCAGCAGCATGAGGGTGCTGGGCTGAAGCTCCTTCAGGAGTGACTGCAAACTGTAATTTCTGAGAGGGTGTTGGGGTGAGCTCAGAACTCTCTCCTAAACCTCTGAGACCCCTTAGAGAGGTGTGTGGAAGCGAGTGCTCTGATGTCTGCCTAGATCTTATATATCTCTTGTTTTCAACTTAGTATTGAGATCTCAGCAGAAGGACCCCAGCTTCCCACCACTGTCTGAGCCAAGATGGGCTGTTATTAGAGGAAAACCTTTCCAAGGGAAGTGAGGATTGCCAGGGAATTACAAGGTCTGATTAAACTGGCTTCCTGTTCTCAGCTGACATGGTGTATTGGGATCAGGGTAGCCTCCAGTTAGCCCTCTGCCCAGGGAACATCTAGCTGGTGGCGTGCTGCTGAGAGCCTGGATGGGCTGCAGCTTTGTCCTCCTGTCGCAACACTGGAAACATCCTAACTGGGAGCCATTCCTCCTCCTGTCTGGGCTCATAGAAACCTAGATGGGTTGCCCTTGCCTGCCAGTGAGTCTTTGCAGATCTTGTGTGACAAACCGCTTTGTGGCAAAACAAGCTGCTTCTCAGTGGGCGTAGCAGGGCCTGGCTTTGTTTGTTTTTCCTGCTGCCAAGGCCTTGCTTATCTAACCTCCATTTCAGTTCTGTTCTGAGTGGAAATATTCTTATTTATGCAGCTGGGGCAGAGGTCCTTTTTGTTTTAACTCTTTTAAGTCTGAACTTGTGGAAGGGAAAATCTCTCATGATGGCTCTGTCTTCTGGATGAAATGTGGTGCCTGATGCATGGATTGTACAGATGAGCACAGGTCTGTAATTCTGTCCCTTGGTCAGTAATGAGCCACAGTAATTTCTTCAGTGCATTTGTAAATCTGCTTAATTGCAGTATAAGTTAATTTGGGCCTTCTTGGTCAGAGTCACCCCTATGTCAGTAACAGCCAGAGGCTTCAAACCTGATACAAGTTATAAATAGGAAACAATCCCTGCCCCAAAGAGAACTCAGAGGTGTGACACCATAGCTGAGGGCCTCCTTGAAGAGCATCCCGATGTCATCTCAGGTTTGGAGGTCACCTCCTGGGATGTTTGGTGCTTGGGCACATTTATTTAGGCTACCCTGCAGCTGCCCTGGGGGCTGCTCGTGAGGAGGCAGGTCACTGAGCACACTGTGCTTGTAGCCACCCATACCATATGAGGAGATGTAACCATAGATCTAGGAGACCCTACCACTTTGTCCCAATGTTTGTGTCTTTAGTCTGGCCACCAGCATCCCTGGTGGCCAGCAGTGACTTGGCAAGGACTGTTGTGACAGTGGGGACCTGATGGTCTTCACACACTGCTGCATCTCTTTGATTGTGGGAACCAAAGTGACTGGCTTCTCTGTTATACAGAAAGAACTGTATCCTTTCTGATAGAGAATTCAGTAATTTGAAGAGTATCTGATGCCTCCTACATGGCCTACTGAAGTGTGAGAACTCCACGGCCCCAGCATTGCAGCTGTACCCAGTACTGTGCATTTCTAGGTGATCCTGTGAAAACATGCAGAAATGTGATTTCTTATATAGTGCTTCCTTTTATAGTCTCTCAATGTATTACTTTGTGTTTTTGTTTAAATACTCCAAGCTCTAGGTTTGCTTTGTTCAGCACAGCCTGTTCAACACAAAACAAAGTCAGTCATTAGTGATTGATTGGAACATGCTTCCCTTTCTCAGCTGAGCTTTTATGGACTGTGCAGGTGCCTATTTCCAAAACCAAGTTTGTCTCTGTGGCTCCACTCTGAAAAGCACCTACCTGTGCTAGGTTATGATTCCACAGTGATTAATGAAGGGCTGCAGAGCTGGTCAGTCCTGTCTATTTAGTGTGGGCCAACGTGTTTCTAAGTACTGTGACAAATTGGTTAAGGGAGCATATGTACACAATTTGCTACAGCTGATGAATGGCAGTAACATAATTACCCTGTCCATTTGCATGCTCAAAGGATCTTGGTAAGGTCCTAATGATAGCTCTCCTGTTGCTCGCATGAGAAGAAATTGTAATTCTGGGAGCAAGCAGCGCTAGGTAGAGCTTGCTTCCACAAGCTGAGTAGGACCTGAGTAGGAATGTTTCAACAAAGCTGATGCAGTTGGAAAATGTGTATGTGCTGAAGCAGGAAACATATGTTTCATGGAAACATATGTGGTTTGACAAATGTTAATTGTCAGTCTCATGTTGGATAACTTGCCTGTTGTATCACATGTTTGATCTGGGAACTGAACAAAAACAAAGCTGCTGAGGCTTGCCTAGGAATCGGTGCCCTGTAGTCAGTCTGGCATCCTCTGGCTGGCTGAAGTAGGACTTCTTTTGCTCCTAAGAACCTGCAAATTTGATTCTTGTGTGAGGCTGATGTGACTCTTCAGTTTTGTTGTTGCTCACTCCCAAATACGTTCGCTGTTCTTATTCAGTGCTAAGCAGCCATGATATCAGAAAAACACCCAACTACGGTTATTTTACTCAACAGCTACTGAAGTCCAGGCCTGCATCTAATGTTGTGTATGTGTCAGCACTTCTGAAATAAAATCTTACAGGATTTCGGCTTCATAGGAAACTTGCAAACTTTTAAAATGCCTATTTGAAATTACATTTCAAGCTATTGAAAATGTCTCCGGAAGGGGAATCCTATTAGTCAGCTAGCCTGAGACCTGACTTCCACCTTTTTGTTGCTGAAATTTTCAGCACATGTGGCTGGAGGTGTTGTGACAACCACTACACTCTTAGATAGCAGTTGCTTTTATTGCCGTTTAAACTATAATTTACACTGAGGTTTACTTGCACACAGGCTCCAGAGGCTCATCCAGACTAAGACTAAGGGCAGAACAAATTTGGCCATTTCTAAAATTCTTTGCAAGAAAGAAAATTGTTTTACAGATTCTGATAAGATATTGGTCTGTTCTGTCTCTACAGATTGAGTTTGAAGGTCAACAGCACCAACAAAAAATACTGTTAGTATTTTCTACATTCAGGAGATGTTCCTTCCTTGCGAATTTGGTCACAGGTATATTTAGGGCTTGAATAAAAACCCACCACAGAGATCCAAAACCTCTAGGGAAGTTTAATTGTTGGCTGAAGAGATCCCAAACCCAATTCTATGTAGTCTTATCAAATCTGAAATTTATGCCTCTAGAGCCTTGGCATGCCTACCTCTTTATTTCCAGGTGGCTTCACAGGGTAGTGACACTGTACTACCTGTGGGATGCTTGAGTTTCTCTGTATGCAATTTTACTGCCTGTAAGTAAACAGAGACCGAGATCTTAGTGAAGTGAATTCCAAGAACCACAGTCCTGTAAGAAAAATGAAAAACTTACCCACAGCCATCAGTATTTACCTTCTAGATCAAACCTCAGGTCATGCTTGGAGTAATTAAAGTCCTAACCTAGGGACAGGACAACTGTTTTTGAGTCAGCTGCTCTGTCATCAGTTTTATGTGAAAATTTGGGCAGAGAGTTTCATTTCACCTATTCTTGGCTCCTCATTTTCAAAGCGGGGGCAGTAACATCTTTCTGTCTCACAGGCGTGGGAATACAGTACAGCTTGTGAGGCTTGGCCATTACTGGTTTGGAACTAGGACAAATCCACCTGTTCTCCTGTTGTTACAGATGGCAAAGGCAGTGTGGGGAGCTGGCTTTGTCAGAGGCTGTTCTAGAAGTGATGGACTAATCAGTGTAGTCTGGGAATAACATGTTCTGATGCCAGATCCCTGCTTTGGCCATCCTGTTGCTGCCTCTGCTGTGCTTGGCTTTGTTTCTGGGGTGCAGAGGATTTTCACCTGGGGGAGTAACTGGAAGTAAAAACCTCTAGTTTCTTTCTTTTACCAGATGTATTTTTTTCCTGGAACAGTTTCAGATTAGCTCAGTCATTAGACTCTAATTCCTTTAAAAAAAGGTTTGTTTTTGCTTTCACATGCTGACAACATGCTGATGCTTGTCACTTGACTTGGCTGTGTAGCACTTCCCATGACCCCAGTAAGATATTTTGGAAAGGATATTAAAACAAGCATAAATTGGCCCTGAAGAAGAGCATGTTCAGTAAGTATGTGTTGCAAGCGCTTACGTCAAGGAAGCTACAAATCTGTGGAGAACTTTTCTGTCCCTGAAAACCTTGTCATGAGGTAATTTTCTGAGGTGCTGACTGCTGACACAAAAAGACCTTGATGCTGTTTATGCAAAATCTGTTTGTCCTTCCCTCTAGTATTTACAGCACCCTCATGGATCCCAAATAACCTCATTAATCCTACATACCAGTGGAACACAAGAGGCTTTGCTCACATGTCTCTTGGAGCATTGCACATCTGCCTGGTACCACATAACTTTGGGTTCTGCCACACAGCTGGTTTGCCTATTTAAATGTTACTGACAAAGCTGCATGTGGTCAAAAAAAGTGTCCATTTTTATTACTGACCAAAGGAAAGAATAATTAATGCAAAGATACGAAAAAAGTTAAATCCAGAAATATGTGCCTATTACACTTTTTGCTCCACTTTACCATATTTTGTTTTAATTTTGCCAAAGACTGCAGTACTCGATTGCTCAAAATGATTGATTAGTTTATGTAAAAACAAGCAGATTGTTTTATCTATCTATGGCTGAATGTAGACTGATCCATTTTTTGATGTTTCATGTTTTACAGACTGGGTTCCTATGCAGAACTGGCTAGCAGTTACAGCTGGGTTTCCCAGTCCACACTAGGGCAGATCTTTTGGTGTGAAAGACCCACATCCAAGCCTCCTTTGGCACAGGCTGATGCCCAGGTGCTTCAGTCACCAGGGAGCCTACATGAGGTTTTGTTGTTGAAATGGAGGATGGCTTCAGAAGAGAAGCCTGAAATACACAGGGAGCATATCTTGACTGAGACCCTCTAAGGGGAAGGGTAATGAGATAGAAGTACATGAACCTGGGCCTCTCTCCTACATGAGGAACAACCAGTGCCAGGGCTACTCTGCCTTCTGTCTCTGCTGGAGCTGCTCCTCTTCGTTTCCTGTTACTCCTAAGATCAAAGTGAGTTCCATGGCCAGGTGCTTAGCTCAGCCCAAGAGGTACCACCGCTCTTCTGTAGCCTGGGAACAGTTTCTTTTCTTTTGGGAATCCAGCCATTCTGTCTGATTCGTTTGGCTTTTGTAGAAAATGCCTCCCAAGGGAAATTACTTGATTTCCACCTAATGAAACATTTCACTTAATCTGAAGCCAAATGTTTCCAGTTTGCCAGATATTCCAAAAGAAGTAATTCTCAGGGGGACCCACAACAACACTTCCTTTTTTTTTTCCTATTCCATGACAGAACAGAATTAATTAACTAGTGCCTCACCTCCTCTCACACTAAAGGCAAGGTGGCAAAAGTGGCAGCACTATCTGCCCTTGCCTTGCAAAATGTGCTCAGGCTGAGGCAAACACTGGGGGCAGTGATAAGGGAGCACCCTCCGACCCCGAGCTCATATTTGAGTGAGTCACACCTGCCTGTTTGCTTCCCAGTGAAAAAGCAGCCCTGCAATAAGAGATGTGAGTGGTTAGGAGGTTCAGGGCTGTCCCCTGACAAACGGATGAGTTTCACAACACCATCTGTCCTTTGGGCACCTTTCTCTCTACCCATTGACAGCTGAACTGCTCCTTTCACATGCCCTGGGGCCACTCAGGTGCTCTTTCTTTCCACTTGTCTGTCTTGCTTGACCAGTATGAAGGACTGAAGTTCCTGCTGCCATGGCAGTGACCTTCCTTCAGGCACCACAGAAGGTGTCCAAGGAAGGACCTTGGCTCAGTTACATTCCTCCCCTGCAGCTGCTGCCTCTGGCTGTCTTGTTTCCCAGCAACTCTGCCTGCAGGCATGATGCCTGTCTGTGTTATGGGGACACCTTCACCTCAGCCCCCAATGTCAAATCTGTGATTTCACTCTTCAGTCTTTTCCCTCCTGATCTGTCATTTGGGCCGTGATAACACCCCTATGCTCCTCAGGAGGGCTAAATGAGAGAGAAGAGGGACAAACTGTCTTCCAGCAAAGCAGGAACATAAAGCTGGAGCTGCAATTGCAGTTAGAGCACATAAAAGCCATAATTTCTTTGCCAGTGCACAGCCCAGAGACAAAGCCTCTGCAAAGCCCTGCTGGCAGCCACCCCAGACAGAGACATCTGCATGGCACATCCCCACAGGGGTGCAGAGCAGAGGGGATGATATGTCTCTACTCTGCAATTAAGGCTCCCATTTTGTCACTTTCATTCCCTTCTTGTGGAAGTCAGTAAAAACGTTCTGCTTTTCCCAGGTCCTACCCTCAGTGCAGTGCTTTATGGTGCTTGGGTGTTCGCTCCCCACTCTGCAGAGTGGCTGCCACCACACCCCCTGTCCCCACTATCCTGGCAGGGCTGGGTGACCTGCCGCCCTGCCTGCCTGCCTGCCTTCAGCTGAGTGATGGTCTTCCAGCTTTCCTGACCTCTGCTGTGAGGCACTGACCAGCACAGGACCCTGCTTCTGGGAAACCACTGCATGCAGCCTTGCTCTGAGGCACACTGCAAAGCCTTTAATTGTGTTTGTTTGCTTCTTGGGCTTGCAAGGGCTGTCCAGGCCTTTCCCCATTCCTTGTTATTTTTTAAGAATTTTTTGGATGAATCCTCTCTGTGTGTGATTTAAAGCACTCTGCTGCAGGCCCCATGCTATAACCACCTGCCTGTCCAGCTGTCCTGTTCCACCTGATGCTGTGCTGCCAGGGCACACCGAAGTGCTAAACTCTGAGTAGATGGGCTGCACTGCTCAGCTGATCAGGTACACAACAGCTGCTTCTGGGATGTTCCTGATATGTTGTGATTCTATGATTGCACAGAGACTGAAATCTGGGCAGACCCTGGGAAGAAGTCAGGTCTGCTGCACTTCACCATCCCATTACACCAATGTGTTGCAGGTTTTCTCTCTTCTAGTCTGCAAGATAATGGTGTACATCCTTTATCCTGCCTCTTTGTACCCTCACATACAAAGATCATCTCCAAGCAGAGCTGTATTTCTCAGCATCCGAAATGAGGAGTCACCAGGCAGAATGAGTCACTGGTGCAATTTTCCATAGTTTAATCTAAACTTTTAGGGCCTGATTTTGTCATTATTGCTTACTTTAAGTGGTTTCTTCCTTCATGCTGAAATCAGCAGGATTTCTTGTTCACTTGGGTGGAAGATTTTTTAAAAACACACAGGTTGTTTCAGGTCAAGATTCAGTTAGGGGAGCGAAGTACAGGGAGAAGTGCTGGACAGGTAAACAGAGCTGGTGATGAAAGCTGGCTTCAGGTAACCTTTCCTCTGTTGCATGTTCTTTTGTGATACTTAAACACTTCAGTGATTTAATAACTTCTGTGAACTCCAGGCTGATGGGCTGGCATGCAGTAGGGTGGAGAGGTGGCATTAAGTGGGCAGCTAAGAAATGCCATGTCTCTTGTGGAAATGTGAAGATTTTGGAGAGCAGGGAGTTAGATGCAGTTCTGTTGTTTACATTTCCTTTTCCAAGAAATCCTCACTCAGGAAATTGAATAAATACACCAGACCATCAGAGCTGAGTACTCCAGAAAAATCATTTAGGTCTTTGAAAGTACCTAAGGATCTGATACCCTTTCCTCACACATCACAAAATGGATCTCTGTGATTTCTCAGGAAGTGTACAAGGATGCCATTATGCCATGTAGAAAGAAAATCAGAAAAGCAAAAGCTCAGCTAGAACTCCATCTGACCACTGCTGTGAAAGATAATAATTAAAAGTGTTTTTATAAGTAGGTTAACCATAAAAGGAGGGACAAGGAAAATCTATATTCTTCATTGGATGGAAGGTGGGAGGAAACAGTGTCACCAAGGACGAGAAAAAAGCCGAATTATGTTTTTCTTAATGCCTTCTGTGCCTCAGTCTTTAAGGGTGGTTATCCTTAGGGCAACTGGCTCCCTGAGCAGAATAGAGCTCCTGCAATGCTCACAAGTCTGTGGGACTGAATGTGCTTCATCCAAAGGTACTGAGGGAGCAGCAGAAGGGCTTGCTGCTAAGCAAAGCTAAGCTTGCTGCTAAGCCACTCTGCATCATTTATTAACTGTCCTGGCTTACTGGGAGGGGCCCAGATTACTGGAGGTTGGCCAGTGAGATGCCCATCCACAAGGTGGGCCAGAAGGACGATCCAGGGAACTACGGACATGTCAGCCTCACCTTGGTGCATGAGAAGGTTATAGAACAGATCATTTTGAGTGTGTGGTCACACAGCATACACAGGAAAACCAAGGGATCAGGCCCATCCAGCATGGGTTTTGACCAGCCTGATTGACTTTTATGACCAGGTGACCTGCCCAGTAAATGAAGGAAAGGTTTTGGGTGCAACTAGCAACCAGACAAGAGGACATAGTCTCAAGCTGCTCCAGAGAAAGTTCAAATTGAACATCAGGAGGAATTCCTTCAGAGAAAGGGTTGTTAAACATTGGAATGGACTAACCAAGGTGGTGGTGCAGTCACTGTCCCTGGAGGTGTTCAAGAAAACACTGGATGTGGCACTTAGTGCCATGATCTAGTTGAGAAGGTGGTGATAGGTAAAAGGTTGAACTCAATGATCTTAGAGGTCTTTTTCAACCTAATTTATTCTGATTTCCCAGCATTACAGATCATTCCTTTTCCCTCTTGTCTTTTCTGCTAAAACAAACCC
The DNA here is from genome assembly GCA_013397075.1 of Rhabdornis inornatus. Lineage (NCBI taxonomy): Eukaryota > Metazoa > Chordata > Aves > Passeriformes > Rhabdornithidae > Rhabdornis > Rhabdornis inornatus. Next base: position 2,601,043 of record VWZS01001621.1, on the reverse strand, counting down.
AGTCCCTCTGCAGGATTTCTTAGTATCAGGGCCAGTCGGACTTGAAAAATACTCTAGTACTGAATGTTTCAGACCTGCTGTATTACATTACCTTTTCCCTACTCACATCTTTCTTTTTTTTTTCCGGTTTAAGTCCTTTTCACTTACATAAAAAAAAATCTTCTGCTTATTTTTGCCATATTTTCAGACTTAGGAGCATATCTTTTTTGTCTCTTAGTCAAATGCAGATACAGCTCAATTCTGAGAGTCTGGCTAGAGTTTGTTTCTCCTCTCTGAATTCACACTTTGATAATGTCTTACTAGCAATTTGCTGCACACAACTAAGTGAAAGTATCCCAGAGAACATCACCCACAGATCTTATCCAGAAGGATTGTCCCTTCTGTCCTTCAGGGCAGGATATATTTTCTCAGATTCTGTCAAAAAAACTTTTGCAGAATAGCTCCCCTCCGCTACCAGAGCCTTGACTTTTTTCAGGTTTAGCTGAGGAAGGCTTTGACCCTGCCAGATCTAGGGCAAGAGACACCCGGGGATACCAAATCAGGTCGTGGACCCCCACTGCACCTGCACCAGTGTACTGGTGAGTCAAGTTGGTTACTGTGTTCCCCAGTGAGCTCTGCCCTATTTCTTTCCTTCCTTTATCCCTTTTTCTCTGTTCCTTTTCTCATGGCAGAAGAAGTTCAGGCTCTTTTTCTTCAGTTATTAACTGGCTTTTTTTAAAATTCAGTTCAATCTTCCCATGCTGCAGAGATTTTTCCATGCTGGCTGTGATATCTCTCTGTATGTAGACCCCTTCTATTTCTGTAACCCTTGAAAGTGTGGGTGAAAATGGTATATTCAAATATTTTGAGAAAGCACATAATAATAAAAAACTAACAAATGATTAGCAGAAAATTAAATGTTCTAACTCTCAAAATTATTAGATAATAGGCTAGGTCAAAAACATGTCTGCCCCACCTTTTTTTTCTTCCCCCTCCACTTTCCTTATGTTCTATTTCTGTAGCTTTTAATCTTTATAATAGCTAATCATTTGGGAGTAAGGATGAATCCCTTGAAACTAATGGACTTGGAAGGCCTGTAGCTTTTCTTTTTCCTGAGGCAAATGCTAACTTTACCAAGCTGCATAATCTCTGAGAATATTCTCTCTGGCAGCCTATATAACCCATAGGATCTCCCAGGTTGTTATTTGCAGTAGAAATTGTTGAGTGCAAAGGCTGTGTTTCAGGTGGAATGAGCTCTGGTTTTTAAGCTGAGGTGCATGGGTGATGAATAAGAATTGCCCTTGCACATTATCCTGGGAAAGTGCATGCACTCATTGATATTTCCTGTGAGGGAATAGCATCTCTGTCCTAGTTTTGGCCGTGCCACAGATGTTAATCTATACCACCTCACATGGTTGTTGAGGGTGGAGGAAAGGGACTCTCTGGGTTAGTAAAAGAAAGGCATGGCTTCTGGCCAGAAAACGTGGTGGGAAGGGTAAGCTGTTCACCATCCTTCATTGTCTTGGGATCTGTGGAGAGCATTTCTGCATGTAAATCACCCTCTCTTTTGTATACTTTTGCAATAAACACTGTTGCTGCTACTGTTTTTGTTTTTTTTCTTATATCATTGCTGTTTCCAGTAAACTGTTCTTATCTCATTCCATGATCTTCATCTTTTGTGTCCCAATTCTCAACTCCATCCCACCAGAGCAGGAACAGGGAGAAGGGGGAGCAAGAGAGTGGCATGTGATCTGGGAGTCTCAGCAAGGGCACTGAACTGGGGAGTAACATTCCTAAACTGTGACAAACACATAGGTGAAACCCAAACCAAAGAAGGGGAGTAGAAGTTGAGCAGAAGGCAGGCTGGTTTATGAAGAATAAAATAGAAAAGGGAAATCTTTTCCCACTTGGTTTAGCAAAAAGTAAAAGAGGGGTGATGAGGGGTGTGACCAGAGCCAGCTGAGCTCTTCCCAGGTTTGCAGGTGATGCCTGTGGGTCTGGCAGGTCCCCTGGGGACAGCAGCTGTTATGGCTTACTCTTTGGCTCAGTGTAGACTCACAGCTGGAAAAGTCTCATGGGCTACTGGGGCTCTATCTGCTTCCTGTTTGTATTGTGATATGCTCTGTGGGGCCATATGTGGAATGGACCTGTTGAAACACAGAGTCTCTGCTGAGAAAACATCCCTTGTGACTCGGTGCATTGTGCTATACAGAACAGGCAGAAAGCTGCTGCCTCTTGCCAGAGCCTCCACTGGCTCAGACCTCCTCTGAAAATACAAAATGTTTGTTACAGCTGTAGGTTTGAAAAATATCTGTTCTTCTCTATGTGTTGTCTTTAGGGATCTGACACAGACGTGTGAGTCTGTACATGGTGTACCACCTTCTACACTATTTATCAGGATCTGGAAAGCTAAAAGTCTTAGAGGAAAAGTTGTTCTTCCAGATAGGCTACCCCAGACCAGGCAGCTCTCAGAGATGGGGCTGAACTTGCCAAGTTCACACTCTCATACAAGGCTTTGTTATTGCTCCAAGACAGTTGTATCTGGAAGGGGGCTTTGGGCAAGTTCTGCTTGCTCATTCTTATTGAGATCAACATTTTCCACGTATGTGTCCAAACCGTGGCCTGAAATTCTACCTCAGAGCCTGGCTCACAACCCAGCCCACCCAGGGAAATGGGAGTGAAATTCCCAACAACTGTGGCTGCCCTTAGTTTCCTGGATATTTGTTGCACTCTCACACACAGTGCGTGTTTTTTTTCTTGGAAAAAAAGAAAAAAACACTCTCTCTCCACACTGCACATTTTTTCCTCTCAGAACAGTCAGATGTGATCAAAGCATAACCTGGTTCGACAAAGCATTTGTGAACTTGAGCAGAGCTTGTCTTCACCACAGCTTGCAATGAAGCCCAGAGCCAGGAGCTCGTTGCCTGGCTCCAGCCTGGGTTTCCCTCCCCAGCTGGGATCAGTGCAGCCCCAGCCAGTTGGGTTTGATTGCTGCAGACGCCCTACGCTGAGCAGTGGGATGCAAAGTGGAAAACAGGCTTTCATCCCCTTGCGTTCCCAACAAACACAAAAGAGGTCCTGGGGCTTCAAAGGGCAGAGGGTTTGGATGGGAGTCACAGGGAATTTGCAGGGGGAATTCTGGTGGAGCTAGGTTTGCACAGCGGCCAAGAGCATTCCTGGTGCAACACTGTTGACATCAATGCCTTATGCATTCAGTGTCAGATCCTCATTTGTATTTTCTCCTGAGCTCACAGGGCCTGGCATCTAGTTTGTGCTTTTGTTACAGCAGCTGTTACTGGTCTGGCTGCCTCAGTAATTTCTCCAGTCCCTGGAAAACCCACCCTTGAGCCCATCTCTAGAGCTCTGTGATTGCTCTCTTAAGCACATGCTTCCCAGATTGACTCCCTCTCCACGGACTAATTCATCTAATTATCTCCTTCTTGGTGTTAGTTTGTTTTGAATGCAGAAATTTGGCCATTGCAATTTGTTCTATTCTTTAAAATTCCGAAGTCATTGAACAATACTGAATAGAAATAGCCTTAATTCAAACTCAGCAGTGAACAGAGGCAGCCTCTCTGATTGACCTGGTATGTGAGGCTGTCTTTTCTGAAAAAGTGAGGCTGCAGCCCCAGAAATTCAGCTGCTTCAGAGAAGTCAGGCAGGAGGCTCCCCCTTGTCCAGTACTGCAGCAAGCACTGCTTGCAGGCACTTTCTTGGGCAATATACAGATGAATTATTGGGAGATTTTTTTCAGTGGGAAAAATTAAGCAAAACCACTGACTCTTAGAAAGGAAAAATGGATTTTCCTTAGCGGAAGTGGATTAGAACAAGAAGTATGTATCAGCACCTTATCAGTGCAGCACTCTAGCACAGAAATTGCCACAGTGGCTTAGACAAAAAGTTTGTCGTTGAGCCCAGCTTTTATTGCTTCAGAGGACAGCACAAAACACCATTTAAAATGGACATTGGGAAGCACCATATTAACAAACATGTTTGACTATGGAGAGTACTTCTGCTGTTTCCATAAGTCTCTGCTGGATACTTTTGCATTCCTGTGAGCACTGTTTCTCAAGCAAGATCTCAAGACATGGGCCTTGTCTTTCAAATTCCTGTGGAGCTATGTTTTAATGTGAGGTCATTAGGGATGCCTAAATAATCTCTTACATGGGCATGCTTATGTCTGCCCTCTTCTATTCTTGCTCATCTGCTTTCTTTTGTTTGTAAAATAACATTTTCTCGAGATCCATCTCTATGTTTCTGTATGGATTTTCAAATCTTTCTAGTTGCTCCTTCACAAATTTCAATTTTATTTTGGCTGTTTCTTCTGGAAAAAAAATGAACAGTGTTACTTCAGTGTTAGTGGTCAATTTTGTTCTTAAAACACCAGCAAAGGAGTTTGCCCTCTTCTCTTAATAAGTTAAGGACCTTCTGAAACTCTTACAGTTGCCTTTTCTTAATGTCGGGGTAAGTTATGTGCTTTCTAGTTCAGATACCTCTATGCCAAAAATGACTGCTCATGCCAGATTTCCACCTGCTGCATTTTTGCTTAAATGGTTATTTTGAAATTACTTGGAGGAGCATTCCTATCCCACAATCACCTACTTTTACAGAAACCTGTTAATGCCTCTCTGAGAGTAACCCACGGACATTCCTGCTTTCTAGAAGGGATATGACTACAATGATGTTTTGGTTTCATGGAAAGTAAGTGAAAGCTAAAATTCCCTGAAGGAACACAACAGATTGACTCAGAGTCCGTGGATACCTTGTTATCTTAAGGCAGCCCTGGAATGATGGATGATCTTTTTGCTTCTGTCATCTTCTTGACTCTTTCTGGAGGTCACAGCAATCAAGCTCTCATCTGATCTTGTTTAGTGGCATGTCTCAATCATGTTTCCTGGGGCAGTTCTGTTCTAGATAGAAACCACCACAGCTTGTGTCTCATTGATCACATCAGAAAGTGAAGTTTGAGGGAGAGATGGCATTCACTGCCTTCTGATCTGTAGATGAAAGATTACATTCCTTTCCACTTACCTTAAACATGCTAGTTTAAAAGAGAGAGTTTCATTATTAAAGTAAATTATTAGTTCTGGATGTTGCCTTGGTAGGTCTCTCTTAAGTTGCTTCTCCAAAATTCTGTGAGATAAGAAGTGACTTGTACTCAAACTATTTGCTGTGGTTAACTGTAGAGAGGACCTGTGAATCCGGAATCAGACAATGGTGGGAAAAAAGAGCAGTGAGGCATGGTCATGGAGAAATTAAGAGAATTCCTATGAATTCCTATGAGACTTGCTATAAGAGGCCACACAGTATTACTTGCTTATCCCCATTTGTGTCCCTGGAAAATTTTAGATTGTGCTGGAATACAGCTTTTTCACATTCTTTTCTGTCTATCATGTTATCCTCTTCCTCTGCCCCCTTCCCCCATCTCTAGTGTTTGTGTTTGAGCTAAAGCTGGACACAAGGGGAGAGAGATTTGGGTTCCCCACTCCTTTTCCCCCATGATCTCTTATTTATGTGTGTAAATATTTTGTTTTATTGATGCACATTTGCCAGGGAAATGCTGGGCTCAGCTCCAGGCAGTCTCATTTCCCTCTTCCATCTTGAGACATTCCAGATCTAAACAGCATAAGCTTGCACAGCTAAATATTTAGGAGAAAGCAACAAATCTGTATCACCAAAAAGCTCTAAATATTCCTCAGAATAAAATGATATAATTTAGTATGTGCAGAAGAAGAAAATCACACAATTTCTATGAAAAGTCTTGGATCAGATTAAGAAAGCTTTATACTTAAACTACAGATCATTGTAATCAACATAGCATCTCACTTAATTCTGATATCAGAAGTAAAACACCACCATACTCAACTCACTTCTAACCCCAGAGCACTGAAATACCAGGGTGCTGCTGATTTCCTAATTCTGTAGGATCCCAGACCCCTCCTAGCACAGATCAGCTTCTTTCACTGAAGATCAGCACCTTTATGATGTGTCCTCTCATTCCTCTTTTAATCTTTCAGTACTTTCTGTGAACACAAAGAGGAATTATGGACAAGCATGCTTCGTTTGGAGCACAGGCACTGTACTGCTCATCTGTGCTGAGACAAACATCACCTACTGCTGTGAGTGCTGAACCTGACACCAGTGACTTTGTCTGCAAAGGTTTATGAAATTCTAAACTTCTCATAGAAGTTGGTGCATAAGTTTGTCAAAGGTTACCACAGCCCATAGGAGTGGTGAACTTCAGCAGAAAATAAAGAATATGGATGGGACTGTCTGCCTTGCTTATACTGTTGCATCCAGCTTTAACAGAGGCTGTGAACCAGAGCACAAATTCTTAAAGAAATACTGGAGTTTTGGAGTATCTTCTTTGGACTTTAGTGCTTGTACGAATCAAGCCTTCAGACTGGACATATCTGTGAAAGCAGCTCTTTTTCCTCTACTGCCACATGGCCTAGCTGTGAAGGCAGTAGAGGAAATGGAAAGCAAATAGGATTCTGGAGAAGGAGGTTCAATTTATCCTCAGTGACACCAGAGTAAATAAAAACGGAGGATCCTTCATGTGCAAATGTGTGAAAGAGACAACGACCAGCTGTCTGTCTGTACTTGCTGTGTCTGGTAGTGACTGGAGCATGCTGCATCCTCCAGTTGCCTTTTGCCCATGGTAAAGGTTTTTAGAGCTTCTCTCACTGGGTAAGACCAACGCTGTGTTTAATCAGTTTCCAGCCAGCTGGCACAAGGCCTTGAAGTGGTTTGGGAGAGGGAATATAAACACTGCACACCTGCTTCCAGCCTCTGCCCAAGATACAGTCCATCACACCAGTGCTACCACTGGGTTTGTTTCTGGGTTACAACCAAGTGTAGAAACAGGGCTACAGGTTACACAGGCGTGCAGTATCTTTGCACCAGCCCAGGCACGGAAATGTACTCTTTAGCTCCTCAGTTTATTGGAAATATCTGGAGCCTGGTCACATACAAATATTCCCAGTGGATAAGAGGGAGGAAAGAGACAGAGGGAAGAGCTAAGGCAAAGGCTTGACTGACTGCAAATGGGAGAAGAAGTGAACCAGCACTGCATGCCCAAAGTCTGGATTTTTCTATCAATCTTGTGGTTGCTTTTGCTTTCTTTAATACCTCAGCTTTATGGAGATCAGTGTTTATTTATTAATATTTAAATAATTTTTGAGTATTTTCTAACTCAATATTTTGATAGAATATAGATGCTGCTTTAATTTATAATTTTATTTCTTGGAATAGGGACACACAGACATCAAGAAATTACACGGTTTTGTGTCTATTACTATACATATTTTTCTTTTAGCTGAGCACCTGATGGAGAAAGAAATATGAAAGATGCAAATAAAAGTTATTTTCTTCCTCCCTTCTTGCAAATTGTTCTGTAAATAACTATGATGGTTTTAGGCTGGAGCCAGACCTTGACCACGTAATCAGTGGATCAGCTGTGCCTTTTCCCCAGCATCTCTTGTGAGCATCTGGCATATTCTCTACGTAGGACAGGCATGTGGCTTGCACCTGGGTTTGGAAGTGAGACAGCAATAATCTTGCTCTTCCCCCAGTGGTTTAGAGCACAAGAGAGTGCCTGGGCACGGCTAAGGTGACTCCTGCTTGGGCACCCGAGGTCTTCTATGCCTTCCACTCCTGGAGATATGTAAGTGATAGACAACGCTGCCTCTGGGGTACCGAGTGGCCACTGCCATTTAGCAAAGTCCCTGCATCAAAGGTCAGTAATGCAGATGAAATGTGCAGTGGTTTAAAACTAGCTGCTATTATTATGGTAGATTAACATTAGCTTAAACAGATGCTAGTGCTTTCTGGAAGAGGTAGCCTTCTGTTTGCAGACAAAGAAGTTCAAAGTATGCTGACAAGGGGAGCTAGTTTGGAAATTGTGATGTCTTTCTGAATATAACTATACTCTGATTTCTCTCATTTTGTATATTTGAATTGAGTGCAGCTTAAGGAGTTTCATGGAGATAGAATGAATGAAATCCTGTCAGACTGAAGCAGCCTGGGTACAGGCAGAACATATTTCAATGTATGCTGCCTTTGCTTGCCAAAATATTTCTTTCTTCTAATTGGAAAAAGGCAAATTCTCTTGTGGGACAAACAGCCTGCTTGAGTCATGATCCCTGGGCTAGCAACAGACTTAATGGTTTTTCTGTTAGGTACTCATCATTCCTAAATAACCGGCTTCAAATGGAACTAATTTCCTTCATAAATGTTTCTGTAATTTTAGTCACTTCTGAATGAAAGCAGCTTCACTCAAACTGAAAAGCAGAAAAGCAGAGAGAAGATGGCAACAATGCAGACATTTCAAATTGAAAGTTAATGTGTGTATTCCTTCATAATTACCCTATTCAGCTGCAGTGGAACCAAAACTGCAGAGGAGAAGGAGTGAAGGCACATGAACTAAATGTGAACAGTAGGTTAGACTCAAGTTTGGGTTCAGTTAAAACAAAATCTCTTTAGGGTGAGCATACTCAAGGAGTGTACAGTCAGGTGACAGGACAGACTGAAAGGTTGAGAAATTGAGAAAATGATGTGAAGACTCTTCTTCGCAAGTCTTTGACTTGCAGGTGAGATCATGCTCCTTCTCTCCCACCTGTTCTTGATTTACAAAGGATGAAGGCTGCTACTATGGTCTGGGTTATAGACATCTGACTCAAATTCAAGCCAAGCAGCTCACATCTTTAATACTAGTGAGTTCTATTTCCTTCCATCTGTCAATGAGGGTGGTGATGGTCCTAGACGTGTTCCAGTAGTCTGGAGGGGAGATTTAGATGGAAGTGGCCCCTACTCAGTTTCAACTCCCATGGCACAAAAGCAGTTCCCTTTCTGAAGTCTTGCCAGATGCATTGAAGGCTTTAATAGAAACTCAAAAAATTTCTTTTATCTCTTGAAGTCACCCACCAGTTTTAAGCTGTGCAATGGTGGCAAGTCACATGGGGAAACCTTATTTTTCTGGCTGCACTCAGGGTATGAGTACCCTGACTCAGTTCACTGCCACTGAACTTATCTACTATTTTAAGAAACAGCTTACTAAACCAGAGGAAATTCTTTTGCTTCCACAGTGTATCACATTTGGAAAGTGACCTCAGCATGTCAGCAGCAGAGACTGGCTTTCAGTAGGCTTGAGACACACACCTGCAAAGGGTGCTGGGCCTCAGCTTGACAGAGCTTTATTAGCTTTGGAAAGACGGGTTTCAAGTATTCCCTCAGGCTCTGGGGTGGGGGTTTGCTGTGACAGTCTGTATCTAGTGACTATCTTTGCAGAAACCCTCTTTGCAATTCTGAAGTTAAAGGCTGAAAAACAGTACACATTGGCATTCTTCAAGGCACCAACATCTGATTATTATTGACATCTCAACAAGTGAGTAGATGATCACCTGTCACTTGTAGACCTAGAAGTATTTTCTTACATGTTGCTAGAACCTTTTATGAAGTTCCCTAGAATGAATCATTGTTTAAAAACAGTTTAGTAAACATCATGGAGTTAAAATGATTTGAGCATAGCGCAGTTCAAACTGAGACTGAGTTTTCAAAGAAAAGGTTTGCCAGGAGCTGCAAAACAAATTGTTCTTTTCCTTAATGTAATGAAACACCTGTCAACCTCCAAAGAATCAGGTTTTCAGAAGTTTCTAGCAATAGCTGTGAATACTGAATATTCCCTTCCACCCCAGAAGGCACACACCTGATGATTGATAACTTGCACACATTCTGCTCTTTAAATACTGTAAGGAAGCCACGTGACTCAAACCAAGGGCACGAGGACATGACCTCTGGTTGGGAAAACCTTCCACGGGGTGGGGTGTGATTCTCATACATGCTTTTCTGGGAGCTCCTTGATGCAATCTGATGAACGTACCTGACAAAGTAAATAAACACCAAAGAGAGCATTTCCTCAGCCTTTTTCCAGAGTTATAACTGCAGCTGTACCCAGGATCATAAGGCAAAATCTGACTGACTGTCAGTCCATTTCTTTTTCCAGTAAAGTCTACAGGTAAGAGCAAATTATTACTATCTTACTCCAATTGTGTTTTGCTTCAGCTGTAAGGTATGGAGAATTGTTTTTGTTTCCTTTAGACAATGAGTGTAGTCAATTTCTGGGACATTCTAGTTGTGGATAAATGAAACTGTTGTTATCATGAGGCACTGACCTCTGAGAAGACATCCAGCATCTTTGGTTGGTATTTCTCCACAAGAAAAATCTTTGGTTAGTGCTTCTTTTGACCCATGAAAAGTCACTGAACTGCCCTATGCCTCTTTGTAAAGTGGAAACAAGTTGCATGACTCTGTTGTAGTGTTGCAGGCATAAACACACAAGGAATTTGCCCATTCTGTAGCAGACAACAAGACTGGGGTGACCACAAACTGTATTTTTAAGAGTAATTATTTCCATCTGCTAACCATTTTGGAATTGGACCAGCGTAGCGGGATGCGTGTTGGTCAACCCACCATTGTTTGACTGGTAGGGAAGAATACGCTCTCTATTGGGATGGAGACACTGCATGTTGGACAAAACCAGACTCAGGAGCAACAGATTTAAGTAGTTTTCTGGCAGTCTCCTGGATGGGTCTGCACCCCTGTAATGTGCACTAATGAGAAGAAACAGTGGTGGCAGAGATAATGAGGTCAGACTCAACACCGCACACACACACAGCTGTGCTTTGAGGACTGGGTTGGCTCACGATCAGTGTCAGAGGGAATGGGCCTCTGAGAAATTGGGGCTGGCTTTGTTTACTACCACTTAACCCTAGGGTTGTCCAGGCACTGCTTAGATACATGTCTTCTTGCACCCTTGATGAAGTCCAGCATTAAGGGAACTGGCTGAAAAATATTAGGAAATATTTCTGAGCTATCACAGGAAAGGGATGAGATTCCAAAGCGTAAGATAAGAGTATGTAGTGATAGGTTTGAAGAAAGGAGAAAAGGAAGTGAAATAAACTAGGTAGTAGTCACCACAGTTGCAGTTTCTGGGAAAAGTGGGAAAAATGAGCTGTGCATAAGCATATAGAAAATAACAAGGTGGTAAGTCGCAGGCACACAGGCCTGTCAAGAAGAAATCCTGTCAGAGCCACCTGCCCTCTGTTTTTTTGACAGAGGAACCAACCAGGGAAGAAAAAGGAAATGTCCTATGTTCTGACTTGGCTAAGGTTTTCTATGTTCCTTCACATGATACTCACAAGGCAGTTATGGACTCAGATCCCATATGAAACTCCAGGAATTTCAGTCACAGTCCCATGGAAAAGCTTATTCACTGAACATTCCTTGGAGCTTTGCATGAAATGGGAGGGAGCAATGAGGGGGCTCTTGTCATTAATAGCTTCATAGATGCAACAGAGATAATGCTTATCAAATGTGATGGCGGTGTCAAGCTGACAGGCATACAAGCACCAGGGAGAACAGGGTCAGAATTCAAAGGGATCTTCAGATGCTGAAGGACCAAATGAAATAATATTCAGCGTGGAGAGGTACAAAATAGGAATTAACAATCCACTGCAGAAATACAAGGTAGGTGACAGCTTGCAGGACAGCAAGAAGGTTTTAGTAATTATAAGTGATCACAAAATCAGTATTTAAAATGCTTTGCTACTGTTAAGAGACCATTCTTATCCTGAGACAAACAGACACGAATACAGTCTCTGAAACAGCCTCCTTTCTCTGTTTCGCACTGGTCGGTTTTCGTATTGAATGTTATGTCTAACTGTGATTGCAGGTTTCACAAAAGCCATAGATTAGTTTAAGAGAGTCGAGACAAGGAAAAAAAACCAATCAGATGTCTAGAGAAGATATTCTCTACATTTTTTCAATTTGTTGACAAGGCTGTAAACTAACCTTTCAGCTTGTTGTGAAAGAAAGAAGAAAAACAATTTTCTGAGTCAGCCCTAAATAGGGTAAGAACTCTCCCTTACAAACTTACGTTGTAGCAGGAGAGATAAGGGTTAGCCTTTAGGAGGCCCTTCTCATTCCAAACCTAGAAGAGTACTGACCAAGCTGCTTAGGAGAGTCTGAGAGTCTTTCAAGTGAGATTTCAAAAACTTTGCCTCTTCCAGGAATTGTCATGGTGGTGCTGCCACAGGTAGAGATGTAAATAACAAGAGAACAACAGGGAACCCAGACAGGATAGCCATGCAAACCAGATAAACCTTTGAGCAAACAAGTTTCTTTTCCAGTCTCAAGCTATTGGTAATCTTGCTGTGGAACAGACCAGAGAGAATCCCTGCCAGTCTGTGCCAAGGGCAGGAGAAACCAGTAAGAAAAGAGGTGTTTGTCAGCCTGTTTAGAAACAAAGTTAACAGCACCACCTGCACACTTCTGTTGACTATTTCTGTCTTAATTTAGTCTGCAAACACTAATGACAGGTTGTGCAACTGTTGGAACAAGAGGATCTTCTCCCCAGCTTAAATTTAAGTATCTGGGGGCCACTTGTTTTAAAAAGATTTCAAGTTTTGGTTCTGGATCTGTGTGAGAAATTGGAAGGATTTCCGGTCTTGGGAGACTTGACTTCTGTCCCAACCACTTCCACGTTTCTTTTCCTGACCAATTTTTTTCATCCATGAACTACTTTGGAAGGAAGATAGACTCTTAGCAGCATTGGCAAATATCTACTTAGACCTATCAAAACCCTGTGCTAATCTAACTTCCGGTTATCTCTTCTTTCTAGACAGCAATCAATCCAGTGGGGTTATTTTATTTAAATATTAGCATAAAATTTCTGCCAACCTTACTTAAAATTTTTTTATTTCAGGGAGCTCAAAAACCTCCCTCTCATTCATTCCCTTGCACAGCTGGACAGTGGTGGTTTCCCCAGCCTGCTCTCAGGAGGTTTGCATTAAAATAATATTTAAAAACAGGACTTTATTTTTGGTCTGCATCAGGTTTAATGATAGCATAGCTGGATGAGACGCTAAAGTGTGGTGCAGATCAGGCAGTTGCCATTGCACCAGGCCAGTGTTAACCCATGGGGTCTCAGGCTGTTTCCTGAGGTTTCCTGGTAATTACACAAGGACAATAATGTTCCTGGGAGCAATTGCTGACTTGTTAAGGGCAACATCAATGAAGCTTTTGCACAAGATAGGGAGAATGAAGAAAGGAGAATAGAAAGGTCTCTATCTCTCATTAACTGATGGCAAAAAAAAGCTTAAAAAGAAAAAAAAAGTATAAAAGAGTATTTAGTAAGAGTTGCTAAGAAACATCAATGATAATATGTGAGAGGACCATGCCTTTTTGGGGACTATATTTGGCTCAGGAAAGCAGAAGCTGAGCACAACTGAGCTGGATCGATGCATCGATGCTGTCCTTGTAGCTCTCTGATCAAGGCAAGCAGTTACAAGTTTTGTGGCTCAGCCTCAGACACAAGGCTACCATATGTGTTATCCCCATTTGTTATTCTCAGGCCTGGCAGAGCAGAAAAGAAGGCCAGGGTGAGGATGATGATCTGCTGTCAGTGCAGTGAGGCTAGAGCAGAAAAGCTGTGGGGCTGTGGCAGGACTGAGTCACACTGGCAGTGCCCTGTGAAAACCAAGGACATGTGTAGCAGTGGCTGGGTTCAAAACACTGCACTGATACCAACACCCCTTCCTAGAAAAGGCTCCGTGTGAATGAACAGGTCCTTTTGTAGGACATTAGAAGTATTGGCTGCTTAGCTCCTAGTCATGCTACAGGAAACAAGATCCCAGTTTCAGCTCATGTAGTTAATTCAGGCAAAATCAGTATAAGCTCCTCACGATTATAAATTACACAAATATAAATATTATAAAACACAGAAGAATTCTCACCCATAGTTTTATATAGAAATTGAATTCCAACTGTTTATTGTATGAGACCAAACATGGAGGTCTCTGTGTCTATCTTTAGCATCAGATAAGGGCAGTTAGCCTGCTCTTCCTTGAGTCTGGCTTTTCTCTTTTAAGGCAAATGCAACAGATCCTGAATACGCCTTACGTAAAACTAGAGAGACAAAAAAAAAATATCATGGCAACTGAAGGGCACAGTTCAATCACTCATCTGGACAGAAATGGGTTGACACTGATTTTGTTGTATCATTACTTAAGGAGTTTTGTCTCTTGTATTTACCTTAGTGATCAGTGAATCTGAGTTTGGAGGCCACAAAAGGGACTGAGGGGTTTTTGGCTTGGTGTCTGTGGGTTCTGAAATGACCCATGTTGTCCTCCGGCAGCAGAGAAGGAGAAAACATTTGCAAAAAACTCCCAGACCAGAGTCAGCCCAAGAAGCAGCAATGGCCAAAAAAGAAAGAAACCAGACAAAAATGCATGCCTGACTAATACAAACAACATGTCAAGAGGAAAGCAACTTCCAGTGTCCATTTTCTAGCTAGAGCCAGTAGCTCTTTACTACCTCTTCTCCCTTGAACATGGCTTTTCCTTGCAGTCCTCTTCCACTATCAGTGCCTATGAAGAAACTGCAGAGGTCACTTTGTCAGATACCACACCATGTCCTTCATGGTGAAGCCTCTCAGGGTTTCTTTCTCTAGGGCAGTGCAAAAATCTCTGTGTTTAGAAAAGGAAGATTTCAATAAGCCCTGCAAGGAACTTAAATGAACGTGTGAATCTGCAAGTGCTGAGTTGCCTTTGCTTGCCTTGGCCTTGAGTGCCTGGCAAGCCTTAGTGGAGAACATGAAGCACTGCAAAAGCTTTCTCTGCATATAGGATGACAAGTGTCAGTGTCATATGGAAAGTTAAATTTATTTGCCCGAATAGATATATTTGGTTTGATTTCTTGCCTGTGGCATCAGTCACAGGGTGTTATTTCATCCTGAAGAAGAAAAGGCCCTGTCACTCCTTAGTGGTGTGCTCATTAGTTTAGCAGAAGTGCAATCTGCTCCTGCCCTGAAATTTGCCACCATTTCATCTGTAACTTAAACACTTACAGAAATCATATTATGGCAGCTAAATCTACAGAAATGTAGATATCTTGAAGAAGACAATGGTTTATAGGAACCTGGATCCATCCATTTCTTCTCTTGAATCCCTCTAACAAATTAATTTAGACACTTAGATTCCCTTTATCTCTGTTTGTTTTTAGTCACAGGGTTAGCCAGTACTTGAAACACCCCCAGCCAAACCACCACTTCCTGCTCCAGGGAACACCATTAAATATTTGCATCGGATGAGTAAGCAGACTTGGCTCTTATCAAAGTGATTTGCACAGAAAGTGTGTAAACCACAATTCCTTAATTGTTTGTGTAGCTGTTACACTGACTTTGAGAGTGGAAAATACTTAGCACTTCCAATAGCTCCTTCTGCCTGCTGTGGGACAGGTCCTGTGGGTCTGCTCAGAGTTTCATCAGAAATGCAATATGCTGTTTAATTGTGTGCAAAACTGACACTTGGGGAAAAAAAAAGAAGAATCAGTCCCATAAAGTCTAGGAGCTGAACAGCCAAACTCTTCTTTTCTTCTGCAGTTTTCTTTGTCCAGCTCCACTTTACAAAGTATTTTTGAAGACTGTCCTACTGCCCTCTGTGGGCTTTATTGTGAAGTACCTTAAATAACCCTGTGGGCATATGTTGGGATATGACTCCCTTAGAAACTTTTGCTTCTCTTCTCTCATGCCCATGTGCTGCAGCTGCTTATTAAAGCGACACCTTAATTTAGCAAAGCCAATTGCACACTCCCCACCCCTTCATTGGCCTGCCAATGCAATAGGAAGCCTAAGAGAAGGCATCTGTATTGGCTGTTGGGTCTTGCTGGTTCTGAAAGCCCGTGAGATATAATAAACTCTTCTCCAAATAAACATACAGAAATAGAAGAATTAGTAATAACTTTGGAAGGAAGATCCTGGTGCATATGAGATCTTGCCTTAGTTTTGGTTGAGGTGCTTTGTTTCAGTCAACATTTTGTGGTTTTCAGGGGCTGGCCTGAGGTGCTTTGCAGGAAATTGAGTGGATTATGAATATTACTAATAAGCTTTATAACTAGAAAGTCTGTGAAGCAGAAAGGGTGTTTTCTATTTCTTTACAATGCTCATTTTTAAAAGAATATAAAAATAAAGGCTGCTTTAGCTTTAGCTGTTCAGTGCCTCTTGGTAATCTGGGGAATCAGAAGCAGAACAGAGAGTGCCTGGGGGTGCTCTTCTGCACCATCACTGGCCAGAGCAGTAGCTCAGATCCAGAGAAACTAGCAGAATTAAGACAGTTTCAACTTGTTCCCATTTGTCTGATAACATGGCAAAATACCATATTTTTTTATTTAAACTATCTACCAAACTAGAGAGATGCATGAAGTTTTTCATCTTGATGGTCGACTTGGACTTTAATTTGTAAACTGCAATTATGGCAATTAATTTTTACTAGAGCCACCTCTTAGGAAATAGACCTCCGTCTGCTCATAACTTTTCTGGTTCCAAGGCAGTATGCAAATGGGCATCAGGTGGTTGTGGTTTTGGTCAGGGGCTTCTGGGCTTTACTTAAGTGCTGCCAGCAGCCACTACACATCCTGGGGAAGTAATCTTCCTCTGATCTACAGCATTGTAAGAGCCAATTAGCATCCTTCCCCATGCTGGAGGCTCTTGAAAACCCTGGTGTTTTACTTGAGTGCAGCAGAAACTCTCCTTTTACACCGAACCAGGGAGAGCCACGTACTGAACTTCTGGGGAACTGGCCCTCCTGACATATGTCTCGCTAACACATTCCCAGCCTGCCAGGGTCCCCCACGTGTTCCTTCCCACTCGTCGGTCTCCACGCAAACCCACTGAGCCAGGCAGAGAGAGGAAGGTAGCTGGGGCTGGAGCACCCTCTGCAGGGACCTTCCTTCCTCCCGTCACCGCGCTGGACACGCCTGCCTGGAGGGACACATCCAGCGCACCGAGGCTCCTCCGCACTGCCAAGGTGGATGGAGCCAAAAGGTCAGAGAAGTCCTGCTGTGCCAAGCCTTGGCTCAGGGACTGTCAGCAGTGGGAGCTGCCCCATGCCCTCTCCTCTGGGAGGGGATGCGAAGGGCATTCTTCGGGAGAGGGAAGCAGCGTGACAGTGGAGATGCTAACACAAATGCTGCTAGGTATGAGCCATCTTCTTTGCAGCATGAAGGCATTTATAGTTTTAAGGCTTTATTATTTATTATTATTATATCCTATGCAATTACAGAATCATTTATTACCATCTGTCATTGAACTGAGTTGCAAGGCCTCTATTAGTTTTGTAAAATTTTCCCTACCAAAACCATCATGCTGGTTGTCATATTTCCTGGCTGAAGGCCTGATACTCAATGAGCCCCTTCCTCTCAGCTTGCAGATGTGCTGGAAACAAACAGAAATTCTAGGGCTTTCCTTTCAGTGCTGTCTGTGACGGTGCCATTGAGGAAGAGATTTGACAAAACTTTATTTTAAATATCATTGCTTATGGGCAATGGCAGAGGAGCACAGTCACCTGCTCCAATCGCCTGCAATGTTTAGGGTAAGCATTATTGTCTTAGATTTAGCTGATCATCAGGTAGTTGCATCGATGCTTTGTAGAAATATAATAAGCTAAAAATAATGAAATAATGAAGCTTAATATAATTTTTTAGAGGTGGTATGTTCGGATCACATGTCATGGCTTGTTAGAAATTAAGTTGTGAAATGCACTTTGCTGGGAAGGAATGATGTGTAATGGAGGCACTCGGCTGTCATCAGCTGAAATGAAACTGAGGCATGAAATTCTCTGAAAACAAGGAAGGAGCTCCATGAGGGCATTTGGTTCGCATTCCTTAGCTTGCTGCATGAAAAGAAAAGGTAGAGAGGTTTGTTTATTTGTTTGTTTTACAAAGGAATATTAAAATAATTAGCCTGTCTTGGATACATCAAATTTAGGTGGCACCTATACTTTTGTCACCTAAATAGGTGTACAAAACGCTTCAGAAAATAAAGTCTTTCTTTTTGGTTTTGCAATATTCAGTGGATTGTTCTATGCACATTTTAACATCACTTCTTGTACTTTGGGAACACAGCCTCTCTTAATTCTCTTTTCCATTTGAATTGGAAAAGCAGCTCAAATAACTGGCAGGCGAAACAAGTATCTCAGCAATATAACAGCACATTATATGCTCCTTCTCAAATCCATGTTTGTCTGATACATAATTGCAATGGAAGCCCTCAATTTAATTTTGAAAATCAAGTTTCCACCTTACAAAGCATAAGAAAGTGAAAACAACTGAACCATGAAAAATAGTTCAAAATTTATTATATTTTTGTATATCACGAATCTAGGTTCCGTTCCTTTTAATGTTTGCATTTTGAAACAGTGGCTTTTCCTGATGCCAGGATATATGACAAGTTACTTTTGAGAATATTCTGCTGCTGCCTGGCTAAGTTATGGCCCTCAGGTATAACAGGCTCCAGCCAAGCTTTCAGGCTTCTTTGAAAAGCTTTTTAAAAAGACTATTCCATGCTGCCTTTAATCTATTTGTATTTACTAAACTTCTATCGTCAATGACTCTATTCATTGTTGCCCTGGTTATTGTGTACTCCAGTATAAAATCTATGTGAAAGTCCTTATGCAATTAAGCATGTACTCACAGAACATAGAGTGCCATTCCCATGAAAGATGCCAGGAAAGTAAAAGCACACCTTATGGGCATGTGGAAATACAAACTACTTCAGCAGACCCCTAAAAAACCCAAACTACTCTCTGGCCATAATTTATTAAGAAACATAGTGTGATTTTTAAGGCTAAGTCTTTTGTTAGATTTTTGGGGTTTTTTTTTCGGCTAAGTCTTTTTGCTACCTTTTTCTTATTGCCCCTGACCCCAAGAGAGTATTCAAAGTATTTAATTAAATTTAACAAAGATCAAGTTTTTTGTTTCCATCTCAGAGACTGAGAAATGGAATCATAGAGGCTGTGAACGATTTATTAAAATTCAGAATGCAGGTAATAACAGTTGGATAAAAAACCTAGTGCTGCAATGAAGTAGATCTTCTGGTCTAAGAGGAAAATTACAAACTCAGTATGTGTTTCACCACCTGTACGTTGGCCACATGTGATACAGGATATGGACACACTACGTGTCATTCTGGTTTCCTCATTAATTACTGGTTTATGTTTGTACTTGCTGCCTTGGGGCTCAGTCCATATCCTGCTACACTGGGGTCTGGACTGAAATTTCTGCACCGATGTGGCACGGTGCTGCTAGCTGTGTCCTACAGCGTGGCAGGATAGCTCGGGGAAGTCGAGTTCCGCAATTACAGATCCCTGCAGGGAATTCGAGCTGGTGTGGTGTAGAGGAAAAGAAAGAAATTTTGCATTCGCTCTCTACGGTCCTTTAGCCCAGTTAGAGATGCGGCAGTGGAAGGAGTGGGTACTTGGAAGCTTGGCAGCTCACTGATGGTGGGGTGTAAACAAAGGAACGAACTGGTGTAATGCCTGCTCGCTGGGGACGGCCACACTGGAGGCACAAGTCCTTGGCTGGTGTCCAGGAGCGGCGGGCAGTGCCCCGTCCCCGTGCGTGTCCCCGAGCGCTGTCCGAGGGACACGGGGACAGCGGGGATAGCCTCTGTCAGGGGCTGCCGCCGCACCCCCGCAGCTCTCGCCAGGCCGGGCCCGCCCCGGCCAAAGCGCNCGGGCGGCAGGAGGCAGGGAGGGAGGAAAAGAGGCAGGGTGGGAGGGACCCTACGGCGCCGCTCGGAGCCCGGCCCGGCCCCGGGAGCGCGACAAGCGCCTGGCACGGGATAAAGTTATCCCGGAATAAGGCTGCACGCATGTGCGTCACCCCGGATGTGAACATGCCGGCCCGGCTCCCCGCTAGCTCGCTCCGCCTGGCTCCAGCGGACGGACTGAGCCGAGCCGTGCCGAGCTGTGTCGTGCCGAGCCGAGCCGTGCCGAGCCGTGCCCGAGGCCCTGCAGCCCGGTAGGGGCTGGGGGAGGCCGGGCCGCCCGGGCGCCCTCGAGGGCCGAGGTGCGAAAGCCCCTCCCGGCGCCCGGAGGCAGGTGCGCGGCCCGGGGCGAGCGGCGGGCGGGACCCCGGGAGCGATGGATTTTCGTGGGAAGAAGTACGAGCGCGGCAGTAACTGGTCGGACCCCGAGGTGGTGGAGCTGCTGCAGCTCTGGGCCGATGAGTCGGTGCAGATAGAGCTGGAGAGCTGCTTGCGCAACCAGCACGTCTTCAACCGCATCGCCGAGGTGCTGCGGGAGAAGGGCATCCACCGGACGGGCGACCAGTGCCGCGAGAAGATCAAGAAGATGAAGCTGGAATACCGGCGGATCAAGGACAATAGCAAGGCCCCTCGGGGCGGGCGGACGTGGAAGTTCTACGAGGTGATGGACAGGGTGCTGACCAGCCGGCCGGCCCTGGCTTATGGCTCCCTGAGCGGCAGCATGATGGCTCAGCAGGTGCTGCAGGGCAGCATGGTGGAGAGCTACCACCACCAGTTCGCCTCCTCGGCCCTGCCCTTCGGACACTCCCAGCACCCTGAGCTGATGGAAATCAAATGTGAGGAGGTGAACTCTGATGACCACAGCTTGACCCCAGAGCCCCCACAAGCCATGTCTTACCAGCAGGGCTCCCCCGAAGAACAGGAGATGGAGAGAGCCTTCTTGGAGAGGGCCCAGAACGACTCTCCCATCTCCAGGGTGGAGATTCCCATTGAAACCAGTGTTTCACCTTCAGGTAGGGATAGCCTCTTACATTCCAGCATAAAGTTTCTGCCCATTTTCCCAGAAAGAGAAGATTATTTCTGGTGCAGAGATAGACACCTGGTTTTCTCAATGACATTTGGATCCTTGCTTTTCCACATCCCAAAAAGCTTGAAAGTAGAAGCCTGATATCTGAATTTATGGTGTTTTGGGCATTCCCAAAATGCAGGTATCTCGCTGCAGGTAAATATAGTCTAGAATTACTGAGTTAGGCAAAATATGTATGAAATTCAGAGGGCCCCATAAGCTGGGCTATTTAGATTTCTGCATATAATGCTGACAAGTAATTGCTTTATTGAAAAAAACTCATTTGCATGCTTTTTTGGCATCGCTTGAACTTAACTGGAGCTGTCTGCTGCCCTCATGCTGAACTGTATCAGGACACCCTCTTCTGCTGTGGTCACACTATGAACCTGTAGATGAAACTCTCTTTGCATTGCTTTAAAATATATTCCCAATCTAATATTTTAGCCCACTCCACAGTGAAGAATACTTGGGAATAATTATTGCCTGACTTTCTAAGCTATTCAGTGGGACTTGGAAAGAAGATGTTTTTGAAAGTCACTAGCAGAAACAGTGTATTTGTTTACAGGAGATGAGATTCCTGCACTGAAAATGCAGTTGGAATTGCATAGCTGCCCAGAAGTGCGCAGGCTGGTAATCCTGGGGATTTCAAACCAGTCTAGGACAGGCTGATGGAAGATCATGAATTGTTGGACAAGAAGAGATGATAACAGATGTGAGGTTAATCTCTGAGGTCAGGAAGAAATGGTGTGTCCTCTTGGCTGTGGTGCTTGCATAGTTAGCCCAGTGCAGGGAACTGATGATCATTCAAGTTAATACAGAGGCCATGTAAGGGGCTGTCACTGGCAGCATCATGGTGTGATGTTAAAAACAAACTTTAAAAAGTGTTTGCACACCTCAGGATGCACCTGACAGGTTTTACTTTGTCTTTTCTATAGTCTATGGTAGGTAAAAGGATATTCTTAGGACATGCAGGAGAAGGAAGCAAAACATGCCCATGCCACTTTGCTTGCTGCACTTTTTCTTCTTTGCTTTTGTGTATTCACAGGTTTCAGTGAGCCAAACATGGCAAACTCATCACGGATCCAGAATGTTGTTCCCCGGCCCGGCTTCTCTGCCTTGCATCGGCTGAGAAAAAAGCGGAAAGGCCAGCGCATGAGGGACCCACTGGATGATCTCCTGCTGAAGACTCTGACATCTCAGCGGGCCATGGAAGAGCGCTTTTTGCAGATGGAAGAGCGCCGATTTCAGCGGGATTTGGACGTGGAGGAGCGTCGGATGCAACTGGAGCAGCGCCGCTTTGAACTGGAGCGGGAGCATGAGTTTCGCATGTTCAATGTCTTTGCTCAGATGCTCAGCATCCTAAAGCAGAGCCATAGTGGCTCCTCCTCCTCTGTTGCCATGCCTCAGGGTTTGGACTTCAGCCAGGCACTGTCTGAAATTGAGGGAATGGGAGGAAGAGGGAGCAACCTGCAAGAGATGAGGGTTCGGCTGCTTGCCAAGAGGAGGGTGGACATGCACAGCTTCTGTAACCCCAGTGGCTTCCAGAGAAGCCCCTACCTCTCTGCTCGTGGCAACTTTGCCAACATTTTTCAGGGCTCCACTGAGGAAGGGTACAAAGCCTATCACGCTGACAAGTATGATGAAGACAAGAACCCCAATGTGAGTAAGAACCTCAAAGTGCTTCCCTGGCTTCCGTGTTAGGAAAAATAGCTTCTTAGAGGTTTGCTGACAGATGTGCTAAAAGTGTGGGGATTTTTTTTTATCTCATTAATACAAGATGAGTCAAACTGTTTGTTTGAGGAAAAGAAATTGAAAGTAGCTTTGCGGATCATCTAGATACCAAAGATGAATGCTGTGTTCAGGTATGATTTCTTTACCAGGATAATAATAGCAGTAGCAGACCTTGAAAGATGTAAGAAATCTGCAGGAACAGAGCTCATGTTCTTCCTTCTGCCTTATCACTTCTGTTGCCCACTGAGGACCATCTCTGATTATCTGATTATATCTGATTATTGCAGGTGATGGGTGCAGGAAGTAGAACTACTAAGTTCTACTTCCTGCACTAATAACTGAGTGTTATTAACAGTAATTTAAAAAAAAAGACTACCAGTATTCTTTTTTTTTAAATTACTGTTAATAACACTCAGCACTTTTTCTGCCTGTTTACACTCAGCTGCTCAGTTTACGTGGCTCATCATAGCCCTCTCGTGGCACAAAGGCTATGTTAATAGTTCATGACAAATTATTACTGAGTAACAAGTATAGTAAATATAAATAACAATTTATATATGGATTACTTTTAATTAGATCCTTCATTCACATACTGACCTACTTGACACTTTAAAAATATTTTATTATCAGCCCTGACTTTAGTTGCCTGATTAATAATTTTATTATTAGCCCTGACTTTAGTTGGGAAGTTTTTGTTACAAGGTGTATTATGAGGTACAGGCTACTGCTTCTACAACCTGTTATCTATGTAGGAGGTAATCGTTTTAAACAAGTACCTAAACTTAGACTTGTACTTTAATAACATCAGAACTCTACAGTTGTTTAGATTTTCTTTCACATTTTAGAAATTCATTTACCCAAACTCTTCCAATAATGAGAATGTACTAGTAGGTTTGGGCTCTTCAGGATTTAATGCCATACTATATATGGCCAAATCATAAACCTGGAACTGTAGAGTCGAAAATTCATTATTTTAACTACTTATCATGACTACATGTCTATATGTCTTTTAAGCAAGTCAGTAGAGTGGAATAGTAATTACTGGTAAACAAATGCTTTTAAGATAAAGAAATATATCCAAAACCTTGTTTAAAATTGCTGTTGGAGGGTAAACTTTGGTTTTTTTCAGAGTTGTTTTAGGGTTTCTTTTTTAGTTATATATAACAGTGAGTGAATTCAAGATTAAGTTAAACATGCTCTGTAAAGAAGTGTAAACTATTAGTACATGTTCATTTACAGACAGTTTATTGACTAAGAAGCCAAGTGCTTGGGATATATATGGAAACATACACACATAGATGCATGTCTTGAGTTATATATGGTGAAGTTTATGTGAACTGTGTTTTGACTTTGCCTTGGTAAGCTTTTCGGAGACAATTTAGTGAAGTACTCACATGTTTTATGTGTCTATAAACAATACTGTTTCTTTTTCTAGGGTATAATAAACTTTGGCACCAGTGAGAACAAACTCTGCTTTGACCTGATGTCCAAGCGGGTAAGTTCTATTCCAAAATAATACACTGAATTTGCTGTGCAGTTCCTCTTCAAAGCTTGCACTTTCCTAGAGTTACTGCTGTTACTCAGGTTTCTCTGGTAAAGTTTTTCCTTGTGAATTTTAAATTTGTTGGAAGTCACTTTTGGATACAACTACTTGTACATTTATTTATTTTATTTTTCCAGGAGGATAGGAACATAGGTGTTTTTTTCTTCCTCTTCCTGAGCAATTTCCCTCTGGGGATGTACTTATTTCACAAAACTAGATGAAAATAAGATGAATTTTATTTTCCCCTGCTTATAGTAGATGATTTAATACAGATGTTTTGAAATTAGTTTTGAACTCTATTTAATATTGAGTATCTTTACATCTGTCCATTATAAAGTCACACAACTTGGACAACTGGGTCTGAACTCACCTGAAATGTGCAAGTGTGGCAGCAGTGAAATCTCTCAAAATCAGACTGGGTCAGCAGCTACCTGCTGTCTTTGCACCAGGCAGAGGAGTGGAACACATAGCAGAACTGAAAAAGTAGAAAAAGTCGAAAGGAAACAACAGAACTGTGCTGTGGAGGAATGCTTCTAGATTTCCATTGAAATCACTGCCCAGGTGGCAGGCAGCCTTTGAGATGGGCAGGTAGCACTTTTTCCTGCCTGTGTGTGGAGGGAAGGTGACTCAGGGTTGGACAGTCAGTCTCTGCAGTTTAAAGTTCATGGTTGCTCCCATTCCACCGCTTCCCACCCTCAAAATGTTCCCTATTTTATTTGTGCCTGCTACTCCACTGACTCAGGGGATGCTGCCCCACCATTCTGCCTTCCAGCTAAAAGAATAGGTAAGGCAGAGCTGCTGCCTGCACAGAAAGGTGCCTTCTGGGCTGTGTAGGTGGTGCCTTCCTTCCTTCACTGTCCTTTCCCCTTTAAACTAACACCACGTCTGCAATACGTAGTGCAGAGGGAGACAGTAGTCAGCTGTACCTTAATTAGCCCTTCTATGAAAGTGAGTTGAGACTTTGTCAGGTACAGTGCTCATGCTTGTGGCAACAAGCAGAACAAAGATGTTGTTGCCAGCTTCCAGTTACTCATAGCCTTGAGTAACAGTCTGGATTCACTGAATGCAGCATCAGCTGGGATTGTAGGCAAATATTTTTTTGCTATTTGGTATTAAAAATACTTACTGCTGCCACTGAATAATGTATCCAGTTTCTGTTTTCAACGTCTGACTTTTAAATTAGACAATACTTAACACATTGCTTTTAGGGGTTCTCCTCTTATTAATTCATAGTTATTTTGGCTAAGTCTGCTGGTATGTTTGGTGTTTCATTCTCTAGATAAGTTTAGGAGAGAGATGTAAGCAGGCACAGTTCTTGGAACTACATAGACTCCAAGAACATTTACAGCTGAATAAATGAACTTTTATCCTGTAATATCAGGCTGTAATTCTTCATGGCACAGGGACATTGTCTTTAAACTCCAGAGCTTGGCACCAGTTATTAAAACACCTATAGAAAATGTTATGGTTTTGTTATCATGTGCAAAACCTTCACACTACATGTGGAATTTCCCTCTTCCCTTGCACTATCACCTACTTGTGTCACCCTCACCTTTACTTTTTTCAGTATTAACTCATAGAGTTGGTTGCCATTAAATATTTGGAAGGGACATTGTAGATAATACTTGTTTATTACCTTTTTGTTTATCTAAAATGTTCTCTCTGCCTGTATCAACGCTGTGCTTTCCCTTGGAACTTCACAGAACTGGATTATGTGACATTCTGATACTTATAACCTTGAAAATACTTAGGTAAAAGCAGTGTGCACACTTTATCTAATTATAAATATTGGAAAGGACCTCCACAGTTCAGGTCAATCTGTCTTTGAGATTAGAACGAACTTCTCATAAGGAGCAAAATGCCTGCCCTGGGGAATAATTATTAGGGAGATAATTTCATTTTTCTCCTGTCTTTTGAAAGCTCCTGTTACACTTCAACGCTTAGCAAACTGATCAGAAATATAAATCTGAAGATACTGCAGTAACTTTGAACTGAGACATAAATGGGAGCTGTAATTAATTTAAAAAATAATATATTGAAAGTTTATTAAAGAAAATACATATCTGACTCTGATTCAAATTCCTTTCTAACTCTTTTTGAAAGTCTAGACCTGAGCTTTCACGGCTGGGACTTATTTTTCCAGCTAAAAGCTGTTGTCCTCAGAGCTTGGGCAAAACTTGGGTTTGCTTCATTTGCTGAGAAAGTCTTTTGCAGATGCCTTGGTTATGGGCATCATATGTTGCCTGTTTGCATCCTTTTTGTAGATTTCTGTGCAGTGAAATTTTGGCTGCTGTAACTTAACAGAAGCCTGCAGTTCATACAACCTGAAGGTATCACAGATCAGTTTGCTGGTCCTTGCTTCTCCAAGCTGCATTAATTTTGATGGTCAGTAGCTTTCCCAATCCAGTTTTACAACTGTTGAAGTTGCACAAGTGTCTGTGCAGGTGTGTGCCTGTGCATGGATCCTGTCTATCTCCATATTTCCCTTATCAGTAACTGCGCTTTTAATTATTCTTCTCATTTCTCCCAGCTGACACAGGCTGATATGAATCTGATGGACCCTTCACTGCTTCAGTATCCTGACTGGAAAGGACATCTGTTGTAAGTCTTTCTGTAACACTTCTCATTTTGACTACTTGTTTAATAAAGAGAATGGATGGATACAAACCTCTTCTGCTACATTCTCTAGTTAAAACTTTTCTAGGTCACTTTTTCTTTGTAAAACTTTGCATTAGCTGTCCTACCATCCAGTTAAAAATCCTTTTATGTGAGAGAAGATGCAAATATTCTGAAGCAGAGTTTTAAGAACACTTGTATGCATTAATAAATTGGTTAACTCCAAACAGTTCTTTGAAACATAGTGAACACTTGGGGTTGTTAATCCTTCTCTTCTGTGCCAGATTAAAGCTCACTAGAAATGCATTCACCATTATAGGCATTATCCACGGCACCTCTGCTGAGTGTAAAAGTCATGTCTGTTCCATGGGCCAGAGCTATCCTGTTTAATAGCTATTTTCACCAGACTTTATTGCCCCTGACTTGACTTTCCTAAGATGTGAACCTGGTTTGGAAGCCCAGTCTCTTGGAAAATATTTGAATCAGTATTTGCTTTCGTGTATTTTTCAGTTTACGGGAAGAAGTGGCTCGATTTTTGACCTATTACTGCAAGGCCCCTGCACCTCTTAAAGCAGAGAATGTAGGTAACCCAGTGTCGATTGGTGTCTGTTCTAATATATTGCCATTTGTTGGGAAACAGTTTCAAATTCTAGTTTTTTTAACAAATGCAAGCTGTTATCATGTAAATGAGATTGATTCTTCATTTCAGTAGTTTTTGATGCACACTTCTGCCAAAACACTTCAGGTCTACTGTATATTTGCCTCATGTTTCACTTCTGTGTGCCAGCTCCTCCTGCTGGTACTCTCGATGGGGCTCCATATTTTGATCTCCCTATTTAGCTCAGGGACCCACAATGCCTGTATCCCTCAGCCTTGACAAAGAGTGCCCACTGTTTCAGTTCCGTGTCATTGCATTCCTCTGTTATATCTCAATACGAAGATTTGTAATTGAACCAAGAGTTAGCTGTAGCCTGTAAAATTTGTGGCAGTGTAGCTAGAAAGACATCAGGACCTGAGTCTGCAGGACTTGCTGACTTGTGAGAGATACAGCCTGGATGCAGGGGCCTGTGGAGGTCAGGGACTCCTGTCTCTGCTGAGTGCTGAAGGCAGCAGGAGCTGGTGCAGCCATTGCTTTTCTGTCTGCAGTAATCCAACAGAACCCCATACTTTATGTGAGCTGAGGTTACCACTGGTCGGTTTGCTGATCACTGCCTCTTCAAGGCACCAGATTCTTCCTGATACTTGGAATGAAACTCATGGGACCTGTGAGCATTTGTCCTGTAGAAGCAGGAGTCAAACCTGCTTCTGTACGAGACAGTAGTTTCCACTTTTGCGCAAATTTGGCAGGAAGTCAAACCTGCTGTTTCCAGGAATATATGATAACACATATTAAATGTTGTAAAGTATTTTGCTTTACTAGCATTTCAGAATTGCTCCCCAACTTTCCCCCTACTTTAAGCCTATTCTTTTTCTAAATTGCTTATTAGGATCAAAAATGGCACCGAAACAAAGTGTCTGTGAAAGAACAGGATTGAAGTTATTCTGGTAGAAGTGGGATTTCAGCAGGAAAATTCTAATGGAGAATTAGAGAGAAAAATTATTTCAGTGATATTGTCAGGAATTATTATTTTAAAGTCTTGACTTTCTATGTATGGATTTATCACTAGATTCTCTCTTTCTTCTGTAGGTGATTGTTTTAAATGGCTGTGGCTCTTTATTTTCTGCATTAGCTACGGTCCTTTGTGATCCAGGAGGTAAGTAGATGGTTGGAACATAGTTTTGGTTTGGTTTGGTTTTTTTTCTGCTGGGAAATAATGTTACTTTGTTTAAATACTGTTACACAGAAGTGAAGTAGTGAAATTGGCATTGGCCTGCTATGGAGTTCTGGTTTCCTGCAAAGTAGTGCTGTGAAATTCTTCATTTCCAGGGTCTACAGATGTCATGCACTCACACTTGATGCCTGCCCTGACTGCCTTCACTGGTTTTGTGGTGCCCTGCCTTAGTTTGCCAGACTAGACATGGGCTATACTCATGGTTAGCTGGGCTCTTGCAGAAGATTAAAGAATTAATGTAAAAATAAAGGGAAGAAAGAGGCAGTGGAATTACAGTGTTTCCAGGGGACATCACTGTAAAAATGCTTTCATGTTTAGCTAAAGCACATTAGGAGAGAAGACTGTGACCTGTTGATAACCAACTTTGGTTTTTTGGTTCCAGAAGCTGTTCTGATTGCTACTCCGTTTTATGGTGGTATTACCCAGAGTGTCTTCCTCTATGGTAATGTCAAGCTGGTGTATGTCTATTTAGACAGTAAGGTAAGATCTGAGAGAAGGGCATAACAACATCTGTAGTTAAACTAGTTAAGCTGAGCTTTGGGAACCTCTGCAAGCAATTCTCAGAACAAGGGATGCACTACAGCCAGTGGACATTTACACAGTTTATTTCTGGGAAAATGGGCACATAGTTTACAAGAAAGTCACTTGAGACCATGAATCTGGATTCCAGTTTTGTCCTTTTCTTGTATCTTACTCCCAATAAAAGTCCTTGAAAGGAAAAAAAATTAGCATTTTGAACCTTGAAGAGAGAAGTTATGTCGTGTCCTACTGAAGGTGGTCCCAGGGTGGAATAGCAGATGGAGATCCTGCATTGCTTTAGTTATTCAAGGATAGCAAGAAAATCCTGTTTTTTAGCAAGAAAAGTCTATGATGGCCTTTCCTTTGGTTTTACTTATTGATTTATTTATTCACTCTGTAGTATAAAAAGATAAGAAGATGGTTGCTAGGTCATTATTGTTGGGGGTTTATTTTCTTTCAGAGAACATTTCTCAGTGGATTGGCTCAAGGCAGTCTGTATTGAAACAACTTTGCCTTTTTAATCTTTTTTATGTCTTTCAGATTACTGGAACAAACACTCGTCCTTTTCAGCTTACAGTGGAAAAACTGGAAAAAACCTTGCAGGATGCCCGGGCAGAGGTGAGTTTAGCTGAGCTTCACATTACCTCCTAAGTTTACAATATATTGGAGATGTCACATCCCAGAAGTGGCCTAAAGATCAAAGCATTTTCAAATTCATGGCAGTCTTCAGTAATTTATTACTTCCCAATTACTAATGCAGCTCAGAAAAAGTACTTCCATACTGAGAGCATGTGAGACTGTCTTTCTCATTAATTGCTTGACCAGATGGCAACCAATTACTTGGTAGTGGCAATTCCCTCTTTTCAAAATCATAGATTAATTCTATAATATTTTGTTCATTTCACTTTGCAAATGATTTAATTGTTAAAAAAAAAAAGGAGTCTTAATTTGGGGCTGACAGTTTTCTCGTGCAAATCTAACCTTTGAGGTGAAAAGTCATGGTGGATGCTTCAGGGGAATCCTGTGTCACACTCAAGTGAGGGACTGCTCAAGTTGAGGAGTTGAAAATTTATCCCGTGATAGGCACTCTCTTAATACTATGGTATTTGTACTCTGCAGGGTGTCACTGTAAGGGCCTTAATTCTTCTGAATCCCCAAAATCCCCTTGGGGACATTTACTCCTTGTCAGAGCTACGGGATTACCTGGAATTTGCTAAAAGGTATGTCAGTTTGGAACGCTGAGATATCCTGAGTCAGATACAGCTTTCAGAATCTGGTGGACTACTTACTGTCCCTGAATTTATCTATGAATATCTTTCAAGTCAGGCAAATAGTCTGTTCTTCGCACACATTGGTGGACTTAAGAAAGGAGAGGGGAGTGCTGGGATCGTGCAGTTATCTGGGGTGGCAAAACAACTTGCATCAAGGAATGCAGGTTTTATTTTTCAGTAATCCAAGGAAACACTATGGCACTGTGTTTCCCTGGTAGGAAGCTGAGTTCTTTTCCTCTTAGTTTCTCTGTATCTGTAAAGAAAAAGAAGTATATGAATATGGGTTCCCAGTTTCATCATGGTTCATAATACTCTCTGAAATTCAGATTCTGTGAGATTCTGAGTGGATGGGTAGAACATATAGGTATTAATTTTCACATTGGCAATGATAGGATCTTTTTCTTGTTACATGGTTACAGTGGGTGACAGTTAAGTGGATATATCTCTAATCATTTCAATGTACACAAAATAGATCTAGGTTGAGAAAAATTGCTTTATTTCCTCAAAATTCGGCATCCCCTCTTCTTTGTATAAAGCAAGTATTTGCAGGCCTGAATTTATCTCTGTTAAACCAGAAGCAGCCTTCTTTTGTAATTTCCATTTTGTCCTTTTGCAGACATGAATTGCACGTGATAGTAGATGAGATCTACATGCTGTCAGTTTTTGATGAATCAGCCACTTTTCACAGTGTCCTAAGCATGGACAGGTAAAAGCACCTCCTACTTCCCTGGCCATCTTCCAGTGACAGTTCAACATGAGACCTTGCTGAGAATTTGTGACTGGAAGTTAAGTCATGAGCTAGCAAATTCTGCATCCACCTTACATTGATTAATTGATTTTTTTTTTTTTTTTTGTAATTTCTGAATGGCAAATGTATTTTGTAAAATACAATCTAGCAAGTAAAAAATGGTAGTTAGCTTTTTATTATGGTATACTTCTCAATGTGTGCATCAGTATTTGGTTATGACAGTCCCCAAAAGTGAAAACAGATTGTTCATTTGTTGAAGGTGATGCATCTCTTCCTGCCTAAACATCTTTTTCCCATGTTTCTGTTGATGCCTGTGAAGACTTTCTGTTGCTGTTTACTTCCTAATTTTCGATAGAGTAGTCCCAGATCACAGTAGTATTACAGACTGGATAATGGCTTTTATTAGGTATTGCTTTAATGAGATAAAACACTTCTAAAATATTTTTTAAAATATGTTGTGGTGTTGAGTTTTTTTCTTTTTTTAATTTCTAGTCTTCACCAGTGGTGCTAGCTATCTTTTTGTGCTCAGTTGCAAGGAAATAAAATATACTCATTTAAGTGTTAGCTCAGTGTTGCTGGGCTTAGATGTAAAAGAACGTCACTTTTGATTCTTGACAAATACATTGGCAGAAGCCTGATTTCTAGCATTAAATGTATGAGCTTCATATATTCAGGAAATCTGCATGTAAAATTTAGCACTTGTAAGCATCTGTGTCTTTGAAATATTTAAAAATTCTGTCTGAAACTACTTCCAAGGGGTTCCTAGCTTCTAAAGTTAGGTCACATTTAAATTTTCCCTGCTTGACTGCTGTTTGGTGGTGCACTGTCTATCATTGTGTAATGCTGCCTCTCTATTTCTGCAATGCTGCACTGGTGATCCAAAAGCTTCAGCACCTATGACACTAACTGCTCATCTGCATCCTTCTACATACAGATTGCCTGATCCACAGCGGACTCACGTGATGTGGGGCATAACCAAGGTGAGTGCTGGTAGTTATTGTGCTGTGCCTTTGTGGCTGGTAGGTTTTAGTCTGGGCTCCTCAAGTTCCTCATGCTGGAAAGATCTAGTTAGTAGTAATAGGATCCCCGTTGCTCAGTGTAATAAAGTAGTCTCTGTGTCTTCTGCAGGATTTTGCTGTTTCTGGGATTCGTTTTGGTACTTTATATACAGAGAACCAAGATGTTGCTAATGCAGTGGCTTCTTTGTGTTATTTCCACGGGGTTTGTGGACCTGTCCAGCACAAGGTTGCACAGCTGCTCAGAGACAGAGGTGAGTCAGTAGCTCCATTTACAATCCTCTGCAATTCTGTGTGTCCTGATACCTGGAAAATCTCCGCTCCCCTTACGTTCTGTAGTGGTCTCCTCTTTGTACACCTTAATTGACAGTCTTCCATTACCCTGAAGTTGCCCATGCAACACAAGGCTGACAGCTCTGCAGAAAAGGACCATTTCTGCAGAGCTCCTGATCAGCAGAGTTAGAGGAGCAGCTTGGAAGAAGTGTGGTAGCTATTTGTACAGAAATTGCCAATGTTATCTAGAACCAGATGAGCAGAAACCAAGAATACAGGCTTGTGGAACAAGGGAAATGAAATGGCCTTCTAACTCTGCCCGAGGTAGAATGCTAACAGTCCACCATGATTAAGAACTACAAATGTACGGAAGATTCCTCAGGAAGGTCAAAGACATACTCTTCTGCACAGACATGGAACTGCAAAATACTTCTTGGCTGTCTTTTTGTTATTTAAGGAAACAGAAAACAAAAGAAGGAGGTGAAGTGTGAAGCAGAAAAAGACACTGAGTGTTTTGGAAGCTTGAACAGATCTGAATAGTTCCTCAGTTCATAATTCTTTTCTTTTTCTTCTTCTTCTGGTCAGACTGGATCAACCAGGTGTACCTGAGGGCCAACCATGCCCGCCTAAAAGCTGCCCATACGTATGTGACAGATGAGCTGAAGACACTTGGGGTTCCTTTTCTCAACCGCAACGCAGGCTTCTTTGTATGGATTGATTTCCGAAAGGTTGGTAGTCTTAGGAAGTCAGGCTTCTCCCAGGCTGAGGGCAGGCATGTAGTGCAACTGCATCTAGAGGAAAGGTTAATATTATGACAATCATTTTGTTTTAACAAATCTATCATCTGATGAGGAGAGGGAAGGACTGCCAGGTGTTTCAGCCTATTCCTTTCGTCAATCTGTGGACTTCCGTCCTTGCAGGAACCTTATTACTCTCAAGCCACTTCCCTCCCCATTTCTTCCTTTGTATCACAACTGCTGTACTTCAGAGGTAAAAGGTGTCTCCCTTGGCCTTTGCAGACCTCATGGGAATCACAAATTCATGAGGATCTCAGTGATGTAGTCTGTATGGTACTAACCTCTGGCCCTTCTGATGACTCTCCTAGTACCTTAAGACGGGCACATTTGAGGAGGAGTTGCTGCTCTGGAAGCGTTTTCTGGATAATAAGGTCCTCCTGTCCTGCGGGAAAGCCTTTGAGTGCAGTGAACCTGGATGGTTCCGCATCATCTTTGCTGACAAGACCCACCGGCTGCAGTTAGGTGAATATTGTTCCTTTTCCTCACACCACAATTTCTGCAGCACTGTTCCCTTCTCTCCTTAATCCTAAACTTAGCTTATTATTATCCTCTTGTCTTCTCTGTTTTTTCTCCCTTTCTCTATTATCCTTTCCTGGATCTGATGGATTTGGAGACATTTGTGGCTTAAACGAATCCACTAGTGTTTCTCCTCCTTGTACCACTGCAGGTATGCAACGGATACGCAAGGTTTTGGAAGAGCGTGAGCAGGAGATACTGGCTGAGGAGAAGGAGCAGCCTTGTCAATCAGATCAGGATGGCAAAGCAGATAGCACAGATGAAGTCATTTTTGTATCCCGCCACCAGGACCCTACCTGTGCCAGTAGCTCCAGCCTTGGTGACCTCATTGGCCTCTTGCAGCAACAGATGCGTTCATCTGACTGGCTACAGAAAAATACGGCTGAGCAGTTTGCTCAGGAAAAGCCAGAGATCTATGATGTGTTCAGCAAACTGGTGGGGAAGCAGTAGGGGTCAGTGTGCCTGCAGGGGCATTCCTGAGCAGTGACTGACCCTGGGCCCCTAACAACTCAGCAGTGACTTCCAGCAAATAATATATTTTCTGTATAGCAAGAAAATTACTTTGTAGGCCCCCTCCTCTCCCCCTTATTTGAGATCTCTAATTTGTACTATATAGGTGTGTTTCCTTGGATTGGGGTGAGGGTAGGGAAGGGGGGAGGGGGCGTGTCTTGTTTGTGTGCTGCTCTCTGTTCTGCAGCATCATTGTATTTTATATTTAATTTCTAATGAATATGCTCTTAACACTCTTAATAAGGTCGTGTGGTGTAATTTTTTATTCTTCTTCACACTTTCCAAAAAGAGACTTTAGATTGTTAAGTTATGTGAAGTTTCCATTTTCTTAAATGATGATCAGGTGTAACTATTTTGGGGCCAGCTGTCTCAAAGAGATGTTTTTGGGAGATAGAATCTAGTGTCAGCCCTAACTTAGCCCCAGTTAAGGGTAAATACGCATGTGCATAGGTTCATCTTCATGACTGGGGCTCTTAGCGTCATGGTCATCTAGACTGAGTTCTATAAATCTTTTTGTTTTGAGTTGGTTTCCAGTCTGACCTCAGATCAGACAGTATCCACTGTGCTCGGTTGGTGAAATGCCTGGTTTTGTTTCTATTCATCTTTTTTATTTTCATATAAATAAACTGTATCCATTGGCCTCTTGGCAGAATGTCCAGAAAACAGCAACAAATGGAGAGGCAATAGAAAGTAGATGTTCTTTTTGCATTTTTTCTGTTCCTGGAAGTCCATCCCTTGTGGTTAGCAATGATGTATATTGGCAAAAAGAGTGCAGAGAATGCTTCTGCCACTGTGCTAGGTGTACCTGCAGATACAGCTGCTTCTGTCACCTACCACAGGCATCCAAGGAGGCACCTTCCACCATTATCATGATAATTAATGCAATTTTTTTCTGTGTTTCTCAATTTGCAGGGTAATTTTTTTGACTAAATGGTATTCTTCTGTCTCATTCTCTTTCCCTTTTTTATGACACTGTTTTCTATCTGCTGGTGGTAGAGTATTTCAGCTGGAAAGCTTCTTTCACAGATACAAAGCTCTTCTGGTACTATAGAATGTAGGTATACTAAAGGAATTGGAGCTGGTTTTTCTGCACACGTATTAATCAAGAGTTGAAGGAATTTCTCATGAAACCTGACTAGAAGTGTGCCTTTCCCCTCCTAATAGATTTTGGTGGATGGGCATGAGTGACAAAAGCACATCTGCATCATAAACTGAATTACCAAAATGTATGCAACAGGTAATTAAAGCAACCACAATTTACTGTGTGGTGATGGCAGAGAACTCCTTGGACAGTGAGAAGGAATGTCTGAGCAGTGGCTGAAGAGAAGATGGTGCTACTTGTGGCTGCTGAGAGCAGTAACTGATTCTTCCCTCAGAGGCCAGTGATGAGGCAAGATTAGTGAGGTGATTGGTAAGATCAGTACAAGGAATAGTTATAAACATAGTATTTGCTTACTAGTTTGGCGTTTGTCCATGGACAATATTTTAAAGTCCACAAAGAAAGCTATAGCAGAAGACAGGTCTCCATTAATGGAATGGGAGGTGAGATGTACAGTCAAATTACAAATGGACTTCCTGATTTTCTCCCTTATTTATGTACCCTAAGGAGGACCTGAGCAGTAAAATTTTAGGGACCAAGCTCTTTGGAATCAAGAACCAGGTAAGACATTAGCTAAAGTGATATTTTAGGGGATCCCTACAACAAATTCAACCCATTAATTACTTCTAATTTTCTTTTGTTTTTCTAGTCACTCTTATGGTTGGAGTACATGAATATAAAATAATAACAATTAATATAATATTTTTCACCCACATATATTTACTGCTCAGAAACCTGGTTTATTGTACTGTTTCTGTGTGGATTCAGCTAGTAAAGCACACCTCTGCAGGAAAGAGGGTGTAATTTGCTTTCAGAATCCTCACAGCTCATATGATATGGCCCACAGTCACATCTGAGCTTGCTGTAACTCAAGAGAACACACACACACAGACACACACACAGACATACACACACACACACTTTGTTGCATGGAGTATTTTCTATGTTTTTTTCAAGTTTGACACCTGACTGAAGACCTCTCCACTGAGGAATATTAGTATTAGCTTGGTCATAGAAAATAAAAATTTAACTGGAAATAAGGCAAGAGAGAAATGTGGTCATGAGTATGCTGTTGGAAAAAACAATGGGTTTTTTTGACTGTACAAACCCCATAAACTTTGTTAATGGCCTTAATTGGTTTACAAGAAATGATAAACATGTAGAAAGTCCTGTGCATATGCATATAGAAGCTAAATCAATTCCTATTTGCTCTAAGAATACCCCAGAGAGGAAAGGGACAGGTTCTGCCTGTGCAAATTGTTTGTTCTTTCTGCTACCTTCATGTTAGGTGTTTTCTCTGCTTGGTGTGTCTTGTAGTTCTCATTAATAGTCTTTTCATTTTCTGTGTGGCATATCTCTACAGGCAAAAATATAGAGAAAAATTAAGGTCTCTCCCATGCTATCCCTGCCCTCACATTTCTTTTGGCCTGTTTGTCAAGCAATAGGCAAACACAGCAACACCTCAAATGAAGCCAGTCAGATCTATGCTTTTAAAACTGCTGCATTTCATCTAAGATAAGAAATGCCATCAAAATGAGTATAACACTGCACTTTCATTGCTTGTACTCATTGCAATCATACAAGATGATAAAATCTACTTTGCATACAATTTTTGTGTTCTAGTTATCATTCATTTGAGCACAGAAAGGATCCTAGGTGGTTTCTTGGTCCTTGCTGTGTTCTAGTCACTCTCTCTGTCCCCCTCCCTGTCTGTTCATTCTGTCTGTCTCCTCTGGAGATATGTTCAGCACTTTTAGAGTAGAGGTGGGAATTTCCTGTGCAGAACAGCTCTTGGTCACAGAAGCTTCCATAACATACATTTCAGGCATATACTTGACATACTCATGTTTGTGGGAAGGAAAAATCTGTGAATCTCCAAATTACTAACCTGTGTTACATTGCAGTTAAGCAGACAACATGAGTGGGGCCCATTCTAGGTAAGTATTTATGAAGACTCATGCATACTTAAAGAAAAAAATCTGTGAAGGTCAGTTTTCCCTTACAGAAATTTAATAGGTTCTAAGCAAAATATCTATAAGAGAAAATATTCACTGATAAGAGTTTTCCACCTTAGCTGAAGAGGGGCAGTTGTACTCGAATGTACTCAAATAACAAATGTATTAATGTTAATACCTTAATTGTTCTTTTTCTCCCTTGGAACATCCAACAGGTCACACAGCTGGGCTGACTGCTGTGTGTTTCCCTCATCTCCATAATGAAACAGTTTCTTGAAACATGCCTTGGGGTCAAATTATCATTTATATTGGCAACTTCTCTGCAGTCCTCCTCCAGTTACTTGGTTACAGAATCCCTCGTTGCTCCCATCCTGCTGGCAGAGTGGTGGTTTTGTTTCATCAGACAGATAGTGGCACACAGAAGCTCGATGATAAAAAAACCTCTCATGGAGGAAGCTATGTAAATCACGCCCCTGAAAATTTTTGCATCTCAAGTATCAGGCATACAAAACTGTTTTTGCACTTTTAATTAGATAAGCAGCTATTTTTTAAAGAGACTGACCTAAAGAGATGTTGTTTTGGTTATTTCTGAAGCAATTCAGACCACATCACAAAGAATAGGGCAAGGTAACCTACAAGGATTGTATACTAAAATACATGTGTTCCATCTGAGAAATTCAGAGTGGCAAGATAGATTCGTTTTCCATTCCAATTAATGCTTTATTTATTACTGACTTACATAAAACACTGGCAACTGACTGATGACAGGATCCTAGATTATCTACAGCCAACAAATGTACTAAAGAGTCTGAGGAGGTTATAAATACTCTACTTTTTCTCCTCAGTTTGCTAGGATTGGTTATTTTTAGCAAATAGCCAGTCGACCTTATCAAAATGAAGAATCAAAAATAGTCTGGAAAAACACTGCAAGGAAAGGCTATTTTTAGCTCTCCATCTATTCCCTGCTGCTATCCAGCAAGGTCTGATGGCACAGCTCATGCACAACTGCTTAGTTATTCTAGGCAAATGCTTGTTATGACCTGTCCTTTCCCTGGATGCCTCAGTGCAGAAGGCATTCAATTGATTAAAGATTAATGCCTCTGCAGACCGTGACAGCTGAAAGCTTTAGGGAGGGGGAACACACACTGACAGATTGTTTCTATCTGCATCTTTCTGCCAGATTAATAGTTTCTTTGAAGGGAACTCTTGCCTAACTGAATTTCCTTGTTTTTCATATCCCTGAGTGGGAGCTATTGCAGCAGCCCTTCTAAGTATATTTGCACTTTTTTTTCCTTTCAGTTCAGGAAGGCAGTAGAGGAAGAAAGAGTTATAGACATAAATTAAATCGCTGTTTTGACTAGTGCCATCCATCACAAACCAGTAACACTGGAAATGTATGATGGACTGGATCAAGAGAGAAAACCACGCAATTGGCTGCTAGATAGTTTATTGATCAGACAAGTTCACTGATATAAATGAGGGTACCATTTGGTTGTAAGACTTAAACCAGAACAGTGAATCAAAGCAAGGACCTGGCTGCTACAATACCCTTCTTTCTCTTATAATAGAAACTTTTAATTTAGTCCAGTACCTTATATATTGGCAGTAGCCAATAACAAAATTTTCAGAAGAATAAACTGAGCTATGAGTTTTTAGTTATGCTATGCCATAGGTGAAAAATGTCAAAAGATGTCCTCAAACTATTGGATTTCCTCTTCATATTTGCCTTTTAAAATTACCTCCTTTTATTATAAAGGTGATTTCAGAATGTGCTGCTTCTGTCACTGACTGCATAAGGTGCACCATAACCTTACATGCAGCTTCTTTACACGTGGAGACACAGTAGCTAGCAAAAGGTTTTCTCCTCTGTACACTGATCATCCCAGCAGAAAATGTAGAATGCTGTATGCGACAGCAGGCAAATGTATGGTGTCATGGTAAAGCCCTTAAAAACAAATTACAAATGACTCCCAAAGAACTACGTAAGGCAGGGCATAAAAGGGCAAAGCAAAGAAAAGTGAAATATCTGATTTCTCCTGTGCGTTTATGAAAATTGATAGCCGGTTATCCAGATGCTGATGAATATTTTCACAAGCTATAAATGGCAACCTGGAGTCTAAAAATAGATGCTGTGCCGCAGACTTGTCTGGATTAGCTACATCACTAGAATATAAACAGGCTCCCTGATGTGGTTTCAGGGAAATCTCTATCAAGACAGTCTTCATCCTCCATTTTTCTTGCTATATTTTGCAATAAAGTAGCTGATGCCTCTTGCATTTGTTCCACACTAGATTTTAATAAAATTGCACTGATTTTCAGATTTTCCTGCAGGGATGAAAGGATCATCAAGTCTCCGTGAATATTTCAGCTATAATTGATTCGGTGCACTTTCTTCTCCCTGGCAGAGCAGGGAGGCGGAGGAAGCGCCTGCGGGCACTGCATGGGCTGGCTCAGGCTGCGTTCGGTGACCCCCACCCCTCCTCCCCGCCGCCGCACGTGGACCAGCCAGTGTCCCTGTCACGCGACAAGGCTGGGAACCCCTCTCCTCGGCTCAGGCACATCCAGGCACTGCTCGTGCTGGTGGATCCCACAAGTGCAGAGATCCAGTGCTCATCCGAGCAGCCCCAACACATGAATGGGGCACTTTCCAATTCACAAAAAATCAGACGCGGTCCAACCATCCTCCTGAAGGAGGGTTCCTGCCTCTGATCGATGAATGGGGCAGCTCGAAGCAATTGGAAGCTGATGGGTTACGCCCAGAAACATTATGGGCTCTAACAAGCCCTGGTAGCTTGCACTTGCAGGAAGAACGAGCCAGTACCTGTTCTCAGAAGGATGCTTTAAGATCTGTGAGTGCTGTCTGTGCTGTTGGTTTGAATGTCACGGACAAGATGAAGAAGGTAGCAGTGAGTTGGAGGAGAATGTTACATCACCTGCAATGCCACGTGTGTGAGAAGAAGTTGAAAGAAAGAAGAGAAAGCACTGCAGTGACAGCGTTTTGCCTTTTTTTGTGGGAGTACCGAGCTGTCTCTGTGCGTGCCTGTCGATGGCTTTGCAGAAAGCAGTTTTCCCAAGGGCAGGTGAAGTGAAAGAGAACTAATCTATTGCTGACAGTCAAGGCTGTTTAAGGACACTGTGCTCAGTGTGTGTGTGACAGAGAGATTCAGTTTAGAGGCTTAGAGCAGGGATAGCTGCAAACCCCCATCCTTTCACAAGCACGCATTGTAGGATAGGACACCATCACTTCACCATTGTACAGAAGATACAAATCTATAAAAATGGCTACAGGAAAAATTGAAAAGGGGAAAAATATATTTCCAGCCAGAAAAAGCTGACACTGTTATGAGACACACATGGTAAGAGTCTTTTAAACCACCAAAGATTACAAGATAGAAGCAGAGCTGGCCTGCATTGTGTCGCAGGGGGCAGGGACTGGAAATGCTTCTGGCTCAGAGATCAGGTGGCTGAAGGGGCTGCAGCAGGAGAACTTTTTGTGGCAGGACATAACTGTTGAACACTTTATTGGTTAAACTGTAACAGTTGAAACAGTTACAGTCCTAACAGCTGAAAATTGTTTACAGGTGAGAGATACAAAGTCAACCCTGTTTCCACCTTGGTGGCCCTGAAGGTAGTCAGAGTCTGCTGTTTCAGCCTGTGGAGCAGAGAATGATAAAGAACATGGTATCACATGCAGGGACACCACGCTGCTGCTGCTGCTGCAATGTCTCCATTGTACCATTGCTCTGTGCACAGTTCAGCTGCAGCATTTTGGGATTGTTCAGCTGGAGAAGAGAATGGTCTGGGGGGACCTTAGAGCAGCCTGGAGGAAGGCTACAAGAAAGCTGGAAAGGGACTTTTTACAAAGGCATGTAGTGACAGGGTAGGGGGGAATGGCTCTAAACTGAAAGTGTGTTTATATCAGGTATTAGGAAGAAATTCTTCACGATGAGGGTGGTGAGGCACAGGTGGTCCAGATAAGCTGGGAATGCACCATCCCTGGAAGTGTTCAAGGCCAGGTCGGAGGGGCTTCGAGCAAACCGGTCTGGTGGAATGTGTCCTGCCTGTGGGAGTGAGGTTGGAAGAGACGATCTTTAAGATGACCTCTTTCAACTCAACCCATTCTATGATCTTACCTACTTGAGTGTTTTTTGTTTGGTTTGTGGGTTTTTTTCTGTTGTCTTTTTGGGGTTTTTTTGGTTTTTTTTTTAAATGTTTTTCGTCTGGTTGGTTGGTTTGTTTTTTGGTTTTGTTTTGGGTTTTATTTGGCCTACAGACCAAGTCAGCTCCCATTTCTGGGGATGAAACCAGTGTCTCTGATTCCCACACAGCTGGAGTTTTGTGCAACAAATTTGTCCTTCTCTGTCTTCTGTTAGAAGAAGATACTTCCAGTTACTTTTATGAAGAGTTTGGGGAAGGTGTAGATACAGGATATGTCCTGACTGAAGTACTGTGATCCAGCAGAAAGCGGCACATAACCCAAAGGCCGATGAGAAAGCCCAACAGAGTTTTGCAAAGGCACACAGGACTGGAGGAAAGCGAGGCACGAATGCAAACATGTTGCGAACCAGCGTGGCGGTGGTTCATGGGTGCGGGTTTAGCACACGCAGACGCGGTGCCCGCCCGTGCCCGTCCCACGGGAGGAGCTCCCGCCCCGGCCGGGNCGTCTCGTCCCGTCCCGTCTCGTCCCTCGGCCCTTGCGCCCTGTATTGTGCTGCCACCTCTCTGTCCGCTGCGTCTCGCTCCCGTTACTTCCAGTACACCGTGTCCCGTGCGCAAGTGGATTGTGTGCTGTGTAACAGAGAACGTTTCCATGCATGGACAGGGACCTTTCATTGAGGGTTCTTCCAGCCGGGCTCAGGTCTGGACAGATTTGCCGAGTGACTGCTGAGTGCGACCTGTGTCATCACATAGCTGGTTCTGGTGCTATGTCAGGAAGGAGGAATAAAGGACGTGGTTAACAGTCGGGAGCGTATGGAAAGTTTTTAGTTGTAAAGCTGATAGTAATGTAGCGTTCTGGCTTCTGTCCTAATTACAGCATGACACATGTATTGCCTTGTACAGGAGATTTTAGAAGCTTCCTCCAGAATCAGATTGTGGATGTAAAGTGATGGGAAGAGCCGTTAAAAGTGGAATGCTTATTAGCATCTGAGATTATTTTAGTGCTGCTTTGTGTAAGTACAGTCAAGTCATGCATTACCCACCCCACCCTAACAGTCTTTTGTTAAGAACACAAAATAAACACGATTCAATTTGTTACACCATTGGATTACTAGTGAAATTAATGCTCCTTTCATTCATTGATACTTCTTTTATTCATATTTGTTGTCTACTGGACAGTTGACATGTCTGACTTTCTTTCTTGCTCACAAAGCAAGAAAACATTCCATTTGTCTAAAAGAAAAACACTTAATTATATTGTTCACGTTCTTTTTCTGGAAAACATGCCTGCTATTCTTAAAAAGCTCTCATTATGGAGAGTTCAGGTTGAATGTTGAATTCATTTATGATGAAAGTTTTAGCTGAAAATCTAAGGAAGTTGTTGCTTGCCTATTTTTTCAGTCTGTAGTTAATGTAAATTGTCTTGCAGGAACCACAATTCTGTGTGTAGCAGCTTGTAAGAAATATCAAAGATGACAGTAGTTTGTGATACTTTATTTTATGTCATGTTTTTAATTTTAACTGTAGTTCAGGCTATAGTGAACTATTTAAATGTTTTTCTCAATGTGGCTGCTCATAGAACACTCTTATGCCCCACTAGGCACATTGACAAAGATGGCAAATTAATTCCTTTTTCTTGCCAGAAGTAGTTTACCATCGTTCTAATCAGATATGGTGGGGCTTCTATGAAATTCAGTTTAGAAGCACATTTATCTTAGAAACAGTATCATGGTCCTAAGTTTTGTGTGATGCCCTGTAACAAGCCCTTTGCAGGTATCCATGCTGTTTCTCTTTTCCTATAGATAAGCATTTTGGTTTTTTATTAGCA
Organism: Rhabdornis inornatus; assembly: GCA_013397075.1. NCBI lineage: Eukaryota > Metazoa > Chordata > Aves > Passeriformes > Rhabdornithidae > Rhabdornis > Rhabdornis inornatus. The sequence goes on along the minus strand of VWZS01001621.1, from coordinate 2,557,986 downwards.
TTCCCTCTGAATACGCTTTGTAGTGGGACCTATGAGGCCTCACCACTTCTGCAGTGTCCGAGATTTCCTTTCCCTCTCTCTGGCCAAGCTGTGCCTTTTTCTGGCTTGTGGTTGTTAATTGGCCCACATCATTTCATTACAGCCAGGCCCAGCAGATCAGCCTGAGTTGCTGCTTGCCAAGTGGCAGTCCTGGCTGGCATCCTGCGTTCCAGTGGGACTCATGAGCATCTGAAGGAAGCCTACTATAATCAGCTGGGGCAAAGACCCTTCCCTGAAAGGAGCACCTGCATGTTTCTCTGCACAGTGATAACTATGTATCTCTTCTAGAGTTCGTCCTAAAACCTCTCTCTCTATTTTGTAGCAACAAGAGATAATTGATTCCATTATGTGTGCCTCGGCCAAATATAACACCCGGGGTCCAGCCCTCATCCCGAGGATGAAAACCAAGCATCGCATCTATTACATCACTCTCTTTTCCATAGTTCTGCTTGGCCTAATTGCCACAGGAATGTTCCAGTTCTGGCCTCACTCCATTGAATCATCCAGTGACTGGACTGTTGAAAAACGCAGCGTCCATGATGTGCCTGTGGTCAAGCTTCCTGCTGATAGCCCCATTCCTGAGCGGGGAGACCTCAGCTGCAGGATGCACACCTGCTTCGATGTCTATAGATGTGGCTTCAATCCCAAGAACAAAATCAAAGTATACATCTATTCACTGAAAAAGTATGTGGATGAATATGGGACGTTGGTGAGCAACACCATTTCCAGGGAATACAATGAGCTGCTGACAGCCATCTCTGACAGTGAATTCTACACGGACGATGTCAACCGGGCCTGCCTTTTTGTGCCATCCATAGATGTCCTCAATCAGAATGCCCTCCGAATCAAAGAGACAGCTCAGGCTTTGGCACAGTTATCCAGGTATGTGCTGAAACTTCAGTGTGTGAATGGAAAGAGCACAAAGTGAAAAAAAGTAAGGCTGATGCAGAAGGGGAGAATGCAGTGAGTTAATGCCAGCACTAGGCTTTGACAGATCTTGTCTACATGTAGAAAACACTTTTCTAATTGCAGTTTGTTTCTTCTTTTGCTGTAGGTGGGATCGAGGCACAAATCATTTGCTCTTCAATATGCTGCCTGGAGGGCCACCAGATTATAACACCGCCCTAGATGTTCCTAGAGATAGGTATGTGTTGTGCTGTGTGATGGGCAGATCTGGGTTTAAATGCCACTGAAGAAGCAGCAAGCTCAGAAGGGAAATTGACAGTAAAGGACGTGCTCCTTAACCTTTATAAAGCTAGATTATGACTTGCTTGCTTCTCAAAAAAGGGAAGTAAAACGTTGTATAGAAGAGATGTTTACTTTTGAAATCTGATAGTTTAGTCCCATCCTTAATTTTATAAGGGATGTGGCTGACTGTTTGCTTTTAACTCTTGGACTTGCTGTAACGTTGAAGAATCTTGATCGGGTGTGTAACTGAATATGAATGCTTTACAGAATGTCCCATTTGATGTAAATTAAAAATTCAAATACGATCGTAGCAGCAGCTTTCTAATAGAAGTCAGGTACTTCAAGGGCATTTTAAAGCAGCTGCTCTGCTTAACAAAACTATGCTGAATTTCGATAGTTTTGTTATCTTAATAATTAGACTGTATTAGTAATTGGACAAATGCTCTTAGTTATTCTCTGGCAAGTGTGCTTTAAAAATATTTGCCAGGAACTTAAAAGGCATACATTCTGACCTCAATTTTCACTTGCAGGATTGTTTAGTTTTGGAAGTGGAAATGAGGTTCTAAGGCAAAGAAAATTGGAAGAGGAAGGAGATACTGTTATTGAAGATGTTTCTAGTATGTCTGCCTGTGTGTACTTAGTTCTGCTGAGTTAGGTCCATTGTAACCAGTGCTTTTCTTGAAAGTCAAAGTTAACTTTCTGCTGCCAAATCTTGCCTGAGATATGGAGTCTTTGCTAAGATGATTGCCTGTGAAATGTATCTTGATTTCTATGCATCAAAGATAATTTAAAACGTCTTCCAGTACCAGAACAGATTTTTTTTTCTGCACATGTTTAAAGAGTAAATTTTCTCATTGTAATTATATCACTGTGAAGCAAGGCTTTAGTTTTTTCCTTCTCAGTGTGAAACATGTTGTATGTATGGGTTAGCCTGGAGAGGGCAGTCAAGCATCAGCCTCATGTAAACAAGTCTGTTAATCTGTTAGTAAATACTTGCATTTGTTGTCTTAGATTTATACTAAAGGAGAATTTTTGTTTGACAGTAGAATGGACTGTGTATTTATGGGTATGTGTATCTATCAAAGAAGTGGGTTTATTAACTGAATGTAGTAAATATGCTGCAGAACTTTTTTTATTTTTGCTTTTTAATCTCAAATCTCCATTTACATTTGGCCTTGCATGCCTTGGCTTAGCAGGCCAGAAACCTATTATTTTGGTAGGTGTTTCTCCTAAGTATTTGTCATGCTAACATGGAAAACTGGGTAATTTAAGTAAAAAACTAAAGTCTTTTTTGTCATTCAGGTGTTGTAGTTTGCCAATCTGACTCAGTCCACAGCTGTATGATCACGAGCTGTAATACATAAGAGAGGCAATAACAGTCCTTGGGATGGAAAAAAAGTGGAAATTCCTTTTTGTAGGCAGCCAACAGTTGGACTGTTTGATGTACAGAACCTATTCTGCAGGTCACAGGTGCATAGACAAGGGGCCTGTGAAAGAACTTGGGAGTGTGGACCTAGTCCTGGAGAGGCCTGAGTGATACAGAATGAGCTTTCAGTATGATTTTGGTGACCTTTGGAGCTCTTAGTTCATGTCTAATGGAACAAGCGATTTGGATGTGTTTTCTTCATTTGAGAATGTTTAAAGGTGCTAGGAATGGGTAGTTAACCAACTGTGAAAGACAGTTGTTTGTAGCATCACAGGGTGAGAAGCTGCTGGCCAAAATAAAGGCATGCTGGCAGAGTTCAGTTGGTTTTGAATGACTTGTCTGAACTGTACTATGACAACTCCAGAAGGACTGCATTTGTGGGAGTTTGTGGATCACTTCTGAAATACACAGGTAATATTTGTGAAGCTTGCACAGGGAGTGTGGCCTGCCTTCTACAGTCAACATGTCTGAGAGATCATACACAATTGAACTGTAGTGGATCATGAGGTTTAATAGACTTGTGTCCTATTAATTTGCTGCAGAATATTGATCCAGGTAAAGTAAGACCTTATACACAGGGGAGAGTTCAGTTATATAATAATTTTACATCTGGAAAAGTTCTTGGCTAAGGTACTTCACTAAGGGGTTGTTTGTTTATTAAATCTTTAATCCAATTTCCAAAGAGAGTGTAAAAGTTCTTTATTCCATAATTTCAAAGGTGAAAGTTTGCCTTGTGGGCATGGAGGCTGCGTTGTTGTATTAGCTGCCATAACATATGTAATCTCCTGCCATAAAACTTGAAAGATAAGCTCTATATTATCTGTTAATCAGTGCTGTTGGATTTGGTACAACGATGAGGTTGAAAGGATTTCTTTTGCAAAGCTTTTCTGGTGCTGTAGAATTGAATTTATGAACTAAGATACTTTTATTTATTTCTGTTTCAGTCTGTGAATTGAGTTCAGTGACTTGTGAAGTTTGGCAGAAAGCTGCTGCAGATGGCAGTTGCACAGAAACATTTAGAGTACAGGCCAGCTGGAGCACTTCATGGAGAGAAAGAAGGATCAATATTTGAAAAGTGGTGAAAAGTTGCTCAGGGACAATCATTCCTTACTGATCAGTGCAATTTAAAGATTATTTGTCTTGAGTACATTAGGAGTTAATATTCCTACTCTCTTAATGCATTGTACAGTGAAAATCCAAGTGGAGTTACTTAACTGGTGTTGGTTCCCCGTGGGTTTATTTAGGTAAAAGTCTGTATGACACACACCTGCTTTCTCAAGGCTGATGAGGTGCTGTCGTGTTTTCACTGGATCCTATTAAAACAATCTGTTTCTGGTTTCCCAGTTTGGGGGGGGAGTGTAAAAAAGGAGAAGGGAGGTATAAAGTGCAAGAACAGTAACACTCAAGCCAATTTTTTTTTCTCTCTTCTTGTAGCTGGGTTAGTGTGGATAAGACACAGAACATGCAGCTTCAACGGTGAAGCCTAGTCATAGCAGTGTTGTACATGTCACCAAAAGCGGGGGTTTGGGGGATATTCGAAAGAAATTAGAAGTTATTTGAAACATAAATTCTAAACTCAGCATGTACTTAATTTATCATCTGGTTCTCAAGCTGATTTTTGGTCCTATCATAGTTTGTATTCTGAATGAAGAGTCACATTTATGGCGAAGTGTGATCATGGTGTTTGAACACTGAGCAATTGTGCTGCAGGTCAGAGCAGGAAGTGAAGTATCCTGTGGGGCATCTGATGGGGATTAGAACAGGCACAGCATACTGGTGTTCATCTAGAGTGTCTTGTTCTGATGGGAAGAATCTTGGGTGGTAATTTGGTACAATGAGAATCTGTTGTCTAACATTTATGGGAAGCTGCTTCTCCAAACACCTTACCAAGGATTTCACTCAGTGATGTCTGAAAACAAGAATATTAGCTAATGGATTGTTGGTGCCTCTTCCAGTCTCATGTTGACTTTTTGTTCCTGTGTGTTCTGATTACTGACGAGACCTGTGCCTGGTCTGAAGTGTGACAGTAAGCCTTTCCACTGTAATCATAACTGCAAAAATGGGTACAGCTCCTCAAGATCCTTTCTTTAGTGCCCTGTCTAGTAATGTATTTGTGTCCTGCTCTTTTCCACAGAGGAGACAACCTGGAATTGAGAAATATGGTACCTTAAGCAGAACCAGTGTTCCAGAAGCAGCTAAAAGTATAGCACATCCTCCTGTTGAGTGACAAAGGACTGAAAGTTTGATCAGCTCTTTGAGAAGGCTCACAAAAGAAGCTGAATCTGAGCTTCTTTTGAAACTAGGATGATGTGTTCCTGATGCCACCTTGTCGCTGGACATGAAATGGCAACGGAAAAACTGTTGTCCTCTACTAGAATATTTCAGAGGCTTGATTTGTGATAGGAGACAGTAGAAAACCTTTTTTTCTTTTTGGAATTGTGTATGATATACTGCTTTCTTCTATATACATTGTTCTCTTCTGTTTCTTAAAGCACTTCCGTGTGGCAAAAGGTTGTCCTGTCTAGGAAAAGGCACAATGCAGGTCATCCTGTTGGAAGGTTGAATTGCATTTTAATTTATCAGTCCTTGATTATTCCCATGTTCTCCAGCATATAGTGTCCAAAGTAGCCTCTACTCTTGGAACTTAGTGTCATGACATACAGATTTCTTATTCTTATGTTTTCTGTTAATAGAATTTTTGTGTAATATAAAAATGAAATAAATTTCACTAGTATGATAACTTTGAAAATACAGTTGCAAATAACTTCATTTTATTTTCCGTCCTGAGAAGTCCAAAGTCACTGTAAGATGCTAAAATACTGATACTGTACTGTGATTTGTATCTGAAGTATAGCTTGTCTTGAACACTTTGGAAGTTGTGCTATACCCAATTTTAATACAGGTATCAAGGAATATCTTAACTAGTAGAAATAATTCAGAATGTATTTCTCCAGATTAAAATTGTTTTAGGATATGTAAGCTTGTAAATTGCAACAATAACAGCAATATATTAGCTTTCCCTATACTAATGCAAAAATGGTCCATTCCTCAGTGATCATACACAATTGTAAGTACTCTGTTGGTGACTAGATCCAATTTAGCAGCAAACCAAGATCACAAAAACTAAAGTCAACTTAAAACCATAATGAAAACATGCCACTGAAACATGCTGAGGGAAAAGCTTACCTCCGAGCATAGATCTTGTAATGACAAGCAGTAAATTGCTGGAGTTTGAATGTTATACATTCTCAGTTTAAACTTACTTTCTTGTATTTTGCAGAGCTCTGTTGGCTGGTGGAGGCTTCTCCACTTGGACTTACCGGCAAGGCTATGATGTCAGTATTCCTGTTTACAGCCCGTTGTCAGGAGAAGTAGATCTGCCAGAAGGAGGACCAGGGTAAAGTAATTCCCCTGAATTGGGCAAAATATATTCGATGTAGTATTTCATATTGATGATTATGGAATATAATTATAGCTACTAACTTTATGGTGAGCTCGGGCAATTTTGAGTTTTTAACAGCTCTTGCTATTAAAATAGATGATGCTTTAAATGCTGATGGTTCCACTGCTAATGGTCTTGGTTCAATTGCCAACGGCTCCTTCTAGTACTTTATGCTTTTCTTATATTGTGGTGCCTAAAACTGTGTAGAGCACTCAGAGTAAGACAATCCCCTCCTTTGACCAGCTGCCTGATGCACCCCAGGACACAGTTGGCCTTCCTGGCTGTTGGGGTACTACTGACTCATATTCAGCTTGCCATTGACCAGAACCCCCAGATCTCTTTTGACAGGGCTGCTCTCCAGCTTCTCATTTCCCACTCTGTCCCTACGTCCAGGTTTGCCCTGTCCCAGGTACAGCCTGAGACTTTTCTTTGTTAAACTTCATACCGTTGGTGATTGCCCAGCTCTTCGATTTGTTGAGATCTCTCTGCAGGGCTTCTCTGCCTTCGAGGGAGCCAGCAGCTCCTCCCAATTTTTTGTTGTTGGCAAACTTACTTAGTATCCCTTCCAGTCTGTGTCCAAGTTGTTTATAAAGATGTGGAAAAGCTCATGATCTAAGCTGGAGCTCTGAGGAACCCCTCTGTGACAGGTCACCAGCTTGATGTAACACCCACCATTTCCACCTCACCTGACGTTAAGCTCATAAAAAAGAAGGATGAAAACTTGTATGTGTGATTATGGGAATACATACATCCAGAGCTTAGAATACTGATTTTATTTGTTTCTTTTTTTTAAGTAATGGAGTAACACAGAAACACAAACAACACCGCCCTCCCCTCCCTGAACCTTGTAGTTGGAAGAAAAGCAAGAGAGTTGGAAAATAAAACAATGATTTTCTCAGAGCATGTAGTTAGCCATTGAAATGAGCTATCCTGGCTTCTCTAATCTGTTCATGTCTTCAGAACAAAAGAAGGTAGAAGTCTGGAAGACATGTTTTAACTGGTTATAGAAGGCTGTTCTTTTTATATTTCATAAATCTTCTAATTACAGAGCTGAAGAAGTTTCACTGTAACAAGGTCTTACCTCTGTTATGATTTAAAAGATAGGCAGACAGAGGCAATGGGGATCATTGATCTGTCTGCTCATTGTGAAGATCAAGTGTACAAATGTAGTCTGGTAAGGGCTGTGCTCTTGCTGTTGCTCTTGCTGTTGCTCCAAGTACAATAATGCAGTCAATTAGGACAAACTTGTGCAGCAGTGGTTTGCTTTGCTCACACCCTTTATTTCTCTGCTGGACCAGGCCAGTGAGTGGAATCACATTGGCAGTCATGCCAATTCATTGCTCACAGGTCTCAAGTGTTACTACATTCCCGACACAGAGTGCAAGCATGCTCTGTGTTTCTGTCTGGAGAGCATGAATGTGACGATGGGCTCCAGCATGTATAGAACCAGTTGTAAAGATCATATTGTTCATGTCCATGTAGTCAGCCCAACTCTGATTTTGGGCCAGATAAGAGAAATAGGTCTTGTGTTCAGTTAATGTGTTGGAGATTTCGTTTCTCAAAACTGCTTTATTTTTTTTTTTTTTTTAATTGTGTTGGGCAGCCTGGTGTCCAGAGTGCCATCCAGTGGCCGGTCAGCGGTACTAGTGACTAGGGTTCCCAGCCTTGCCTGCTTTGTGCAGGAGGGGTGGGACGAGGACACACCACTCAGAATCCAGTCTTGCTTGGGATAAACCTTTTCATCACACTACATTAGTATGTTATTTCTTGGGAGATGGCATGTACTTTCTTTTGTAGCAATGTTTGATAAGCTAGATTTTGAGTGTCATAGAGTGATGACAGTTTCCAGGCAAAATTTGCTTTTAAACATATACACAAATGAACCTACATTTAAAAAAATCTGATTATATGCATTTATTATCACTCATCTGTAAAATTATGTCCTTTTTTAAAGGCCTCTTACAGAGCTGAACTGAGGGGGTTTGATTTACTTGCCTTTTTAATTGGATTGCTTAAAATCCACTTCTGCTGGTAGCAAGTTGGTAGCAGCTGGAGACTCATGAGAAAAAATGTTTAAAAAAAATACTATGCATCTGTTAATTGGAGCAACTAAAGTGACCAGCATGAAAATGGGTAGAAGAGGTGAGAAGAGCAGCAGGAGAGGTCTGACTTTATAAAGTGTGTGTATTTGTGTGTTTTCAGAGCTGTAAATTAAAGATAGCATCACGTGGAGTAGAACTGGAATCCTAAGTACAGGCCTCATGCTTCCTGTGTTCTTTTGGCAGCATGAGGGCACTCACTCACTATGTGTGTTCCTTTCACTGGGGAGTGGTGAAGCAGTCTGACTTTAGCTGACCTGTTTTAAAAGGAAACCCAAGTAGATGAGTATAACAATTATATGACATGCTATTTTCCGGTATTAGTACAACTTTTTTAAGCAGCAAGCACCTAATTTGAGCTTGTATTCCTGCGTGGATTACCCCCAGTGTTACTTAGTGTTTTTAAACACATCAGTATTTAAAATGTTCAGCATGTTTTAAATGTTCATGGTTTTGGAATATGGTAGGAGTTGAGAGTGTATGGGATAACATACCCCATATGGACCTTCAACTTTTCCTTGGAAATGTTGCCTCTGTATTGCCCCAAGGGACAGAACTGAATCACAGTTTAAAAAGATGAGCTTGTTCTATTGCTGCCGTCACCAGATCAAGACTAAATAAGCTAAATACTAAGTACTGATTTGTCAGTTCAGCATCTTTTTTCAATTAAAATTCATGAGACCATATATGGGAGGAGAAACTAGAAGCACTCAGTGTCCTATCTACTTTGTTTTAACATACAAACACTAAACAAAAGTAAAAACAATCCTGGCATCAGTAGGAGGCTGATTTAAAATGCAGCTAGATAATGTTTATTTAACTTTATAATAGAAGTTATAATGCAAGTGCCTATTCTAATGTAATAAACACTCTTACCAAGGACAAATTTATTCAGAATTGTAAATAATGTTGAGCCACTTACTATCCCAGACTTAATTATATTTCATCATTACCCATTCCAGCCTTGTCTGACAATATGGTCTTGGCAGCATGTCCACATTTAGTTAATCTTGCTCTGCTTTTCTAGGATGAAAGGAAATGTGTTCTTGAGCATCTTGGAAGTAAACTTGCAGTGCTGTCGGGTAACCTGGCTGTGTTTTTCCAGCCCTCGCAGGTATTTCATTCTGTCATCTCAAATGGCTCTGCACCCAGAATACCGCCTGGAGCTGGAAGCTCTTCAGGCTGAGAATGGGGAATCAGTGCTGATCTTGGACAAATGTACAAACCTGTCAGATGGGGTCCCTGCTGTTCGCAAACGCTGCTACAAGAATCAAGTCTTTGATTATCCTCAAGTGCTTCAGGTAAGGCTGTCTCTCCTGCAGGTTTCTCTTCCCAGCAGTGTATGTCTTAGCTGTGATTCTGTTCCTGTTTAGCAGTGGTAGGGTACTTCCTTGTATTTAGTTTATGTTCTAGATACATTTTAAAACTGCATAATTTTTTATGTTAGCTTGAGTATTATATCTTAAGTATTGAGGATATATCCTCAATGGTATTGACTATTATATCCTTGAGTATTTATCCTTATTTTTAAGAGGGCCAAAAGCTATGTACTCAAACTCATATGCAGACTATTCTTATGTGAGACTAGTCATGGTAGTTTGGTAATGCAAGACAGTGTCATGTAAACTTAAAAAAATTACACAAAGATACTGCCAAATCTAGTAGTGATGGGATGCTAAAATGGAGGAATGGGAGGAAAAACTTTTGGAGGCAGATGAAGTTGCTCACTTCAGAACTGGAGAGGAACATTGGAATTTGCACCTTCTGAAATAGCTGACAAAAGGGCTTTCAGCTGTCATGAATTTGGAATTGATTTCTCAGGTATGACAGTCTGGGCCTTGCTAGATGAAGCTTGGAACTGAAGATGGCTTTGTCAATTGGATAGAAGGTTAAAATGTACTTTAAAGAGCTTACGCTCTTATATTTGGGCCACAAAAAGGAGCATTAAATTTAAGGACAGTTGTTAGTAAAATTACATTTTTTGTATGCAGTTTAGTAGTTAAATTGTGCAAAACTATCTGTGTAGATATGACAGACTGTGCTAGAAGGCTTGTCAGCATGCAGCTATGAAAACATCTAGGTGAAATGTGTTTCATGGCCTTGGCCCAACTTCCAGAGGCCTTTTGATGTGTCAGTGAAGATAAAACTAGATAGTGTTCTCAGACCCCTGTGTCTCTTGGCAATTCACTAGCGGAGGTGCTTTGGCATGCAGTGTGGTGAAGTGAGTTATGCCACAGGCCACTGTCTGCGGCCACCAGCATATAATCTGTCTTTGAACTTCAGCAAGTGATGGTAAAATAACAAACAAGCTGAGGAAAGGCAAAGTTTCCACCCCTCCTCTTATGTTTTGTAGGAAATATGTTTAAAATTCCATGTGGAGGAGGAGGAGAGGGAGGAAAGGGTCACTGGGAGTCGTAAACTTTGAGTAACAAAAACTTGTTTGCTTTATTTCTTTAAATATAGTCTGAATTGCTAAAGGATAGCAAGTCAGGGAATCTATATCTATATCTTGCTATATATGATTTTATAACTCAGAAGAGAGCTGGCACATGCCGAGATTGTTAAAATACTTTCCTCTGCATTTCCCTTTGGAATGTCTGGCTGATAACAGTGGTGATGTGAGGAGATATATTTATAGTAACCTTTGTCTAGACAGGAAAAATGGTTATCTGGGCAGATGAGCATGTGTGTCCACATCTGGGCTTTTTTTTTTTCTTTTTTGTCTCTCCCAGACCTTACCAGTCTCTTCCACCTGCTGCTGTGTGATCTAGTGAGTCAATGGTTAAAATGCGTGTTCATTCTCTCAGCTCCTTTCATTCCCCACACCCTTCTTTTCTTTCTCTTCCTGTCTAAGAGTGGGGGAAGGGGGACTTGGATCACAGTTCATCCTTTCCAGCACTGCCTTTACAGATGTCCTACTAGACAGACTCTTGGACTTCTGGGTTGTTAATGCTTCCTGTTTGCAGTCTTCTCTTGGATGAGATTTTCAAGGCTCTTAGTACTCTTTGGGTATGAACACAGGTCTTATGATTGCATCAGGAAACAAGTGAAGAGCCAGCAAAACCCCTTGTATTTCCTAGTTCCATCTTGATGTTTTGCTGCCCTGCTGGGCCTTCTGGCTCCTTTTCTTCAGGCCGTGGAACACAAGCTGGAAAAATGTTTTCTTATCTGTGGGAACCCCTGTATCAACTTTATAATTTTTCTTTCTTAAACTTAGGGATAATATTGACTTGGGATTTTTCCCTGTTGTGTAGCTGAACTCTACTAGCATTTATTTTGCGATCTTGAGTCCGTAGCAAGATTCCTCAGTGGCAGTGAGAACTAAAGTTCCTAAATACAGGGTGAGTGCAACATAGTCAAGAAGTCCCCTTTGCTGCAAGTTAAACTTGTAGCATTTTGTCTTCTGTGTTGTGGACGTGAGTAAATGGATTATACTCTTCTTTGTGACAGCTTTTTTTATCTTTGAAGCTCCCTTCCTCCTGCCCTCATTCCTTCAGAATAAGTAGCATTGATAGAGTCAATTCTTCCTTGTAGATTATATTTTCAAGGTAAGTAATCATCCTTTACTTACCACGGGAAGTGTATTGCCCAAGACTGAACCCTGCTCTGTCTGAGGTCTTTTGTTACTGTGAAGAATAAGTGAATCCTTCAGATTTCTTAAATTGTACATCTTTTTGGACTGTAATGCTGCCTGTGAGTGGAGTGGTTTGCTTTCTCAACAGTACAACATTGCTGTCACATGAATACCCTTTCTTTGCCTGTTCTTTTATAGGAAATGTCCTCTTCTGCAAAGTGCAAATCTTAGCCAGTTACTTCATGCTTTTCATTTGTGCAGTTTGCTATTTTGAATTGTTGAATTCTATATGTATCCGTATTTCTTAGTTGATTTATGTATACAATGTCAAAGTTTAATCCTGGTATCTATTATACCTGCTAATCCTACAAAATCATAGATATTGTCAGTCTAGTAAGTATGGTCTTAATTCTGCTACTCAGTTAACTAAGGGACACGCTGAATGCTGTTGCACTTAGGAAAAATTACTTGGTCTATCACTGTTTTACTTACGAGCCACTGCTACCTACTATATACTTGGAGTTGTGTAACTGTAATTTATATACTGCAAAAGCCCATGAGGGCTTTATCTAGCCCCTGATTTCTTAATTTGACTGTGAAAATGCTGCCAAACATGTCAAATGACTTGAGATACAAAATTTGTTACTTCCCTGCTATCCATAGAGCTGTACTGCCTTATAACAGAAGAAAATTAAGTTGGCTCCGTACAGTTTATACTCAAATAAGTTCATCTTAATTGTTGCTCATCTTGCTGTGCCGAACTTTTGAAATGTTTTAAACTTATTTTTCTCCTTGAGTTTTCTCAACTGAATTCTAACGTTTGGCCATTAAAATAAAGCACAAAGTTGTCCCACCAGCCTATTTCTCATTCCTCCACTTAAGATATTTTTCCTAACCTCTGGAAGATAAAGTTGTAAAATTATTTTGAATTAGCTAATAATTCAGAATATATTGATTGCATAGAGCAAGTTGATTTTCCTTTTGATTTTTTTTTATGAAGGGAAGAGCAGGAAAACGTAATGCATATATACATATACACACACAATGCAAATATAACATGTCCTTTTTTTTTCCTGGATACCATTTGTTGGCAGGAGTCTACGTTCTGTGTTGTTCTACGTGGAGCCCGCCTGGGACAGGCTGTGCTAAGTGATGTTCTTCAAGCTGGCTGTGTCCCAGTCATCATTGCTGACTCCTACATTCTACCTTTCTCTGAGGTTCTGGACTGGAAGAGGTCTGTACCCTCACTGTTGTACATCAAACCATTGCCTGAGATACTTCATTGCCTTCAGTGATTTGAATCAAATCTGATAAGTCAAATGTACTGGGGGTTACAGGAAATGAAATACAGAGTAAGATGCACACTGTCGTTGCCCTTGATCTATTATGTATCAAAAATAGGAGAGGAAAAGAAATGAGACTGATATGACAGAGCATTTGATTATGGTGTAGCCAGTCATTTTTTCTTCTAAAACAGATTTGCTGTATAATCTTGTGCTTGAATTCGATGAGAACTGGTCTCCATTCAGGCTCTTTTAAGGAAAATATATACTAAATATTGCATCACAGAAATGCTAATTCTCTGTGTTGCACCATGATTCCCAAGTTTATCTGAGATGGAAAGGTATCATTACCTTGTGACTGAGTACACTGTATTAGGAATTTATATTATGTTTCTGTGCATGCACTATGCCAAATTACATGATCTTATGATAGGGATAATATGTACAAAAATTATTTATTTTATGTGTAACACTATGTGTAACAGTGTATATGCTACCACTGTTTGGTTATTCAAAAAATCTCTGCTGGCAGCAAGCTAGTGGCAATCCAGAGATGAGAATTCAGGATTTCTGAATCTCTATCTATTCCATGGTTATTTGATAGTCTGGACAGATTAGTCTGCAGACTTTGGTGGCATTATCTGTGGGCTGCTGTTGGGAAGGAACTGCTATGGAGTATTTTGTTACACTGAGAGAAGACTGCTTCTTTTTGCTTATGTCTTTTGATTGTGTATTATTACAATAGGACAAGATTCTAGGTTGGAAAAGTCAACATCTTTTAATGTAGAATTTCTTTCTTCTCACCTTGCCTTACATTTTCTATTTTTTGCTTATAGGGCCTCTGTTGTCATCCCTGAAGAGAAGATGCCTGAAATGTACAGTATTCTGCAAAGTATCCCCCAGCGACAGATTGAAGAGATGCAACGACAGGTAAAGCAATGTTCCATGTTAAAATTATTTTCCTTGCTTTACAGTGGAGTCTAGGTTCATATACTTGCCTTGCTCTGAAAGCTGTTGGAATGCAGAAACGTCCACTGTACTCTCATGTTAATATTTTAATTATTTGACCCTGTTCTTTTTTTATGCTAAACATCTGCATTTGCCATCACTTTTCAGTGGGATGGAAGCTCTCCCTGAATGTAAGTATACTGCCTAGTGACATCTATTGACATATTTCTGATGAAATCACTGTGCATATTTGTTTTATTTTTCTGCATGGCATTTAAATTGTAGTAAAGAAGTTCAAGAGTCTGTGTTTATTTCAAAAGCAGCTTTGGTTTGTACAAAAATTTTAGTTGCTTTAAATGTGAGGGGACTGTTAAGTCCAAAGTATTTTAGATATTTAATCTACATTGACAATTCCTCTGAGGGAGAGATTTTTCTTATTTGATGACTGCAAGAGCTGAGACCATGAACTGTCAGGCCAGTAAAGAGGATATTACCATGTAATGTACATTTGTACCTAGGATATTTCATCCTTGACATCTTATCGTACCTGAGCATATATTGTTATAAGGTAAGATGGTACTCTCATCATTGCCTCAATTCCTCATCAGGAAAATCATAGAGGAAGTAAGAGCTAGGGATTTAAGGCAAAAGTTAACTATCTGATCTCAGGTGACTTTTCAAGATGCATGAGATTTCTGCAGTCAAATTTCTGCAAGAATTGTGAAGTCGTGTGTCTGAAATTCCCTTACACAATCTTAGTGACAAAGTTGTCTTTTGCGTGGTCCTTGTAAAAAGTGACCCGAGACGTTTTTTTAGAGTGTAGCCTACAACAACTCTAGTTATTTCTACTTAGGCAGTGCTAAAAGATGCGCAGTGTATATATAAATACTGATATATGGGGAAAAAATAGACTCTCAATTTAGAAGTAAATATCTTTCACACCTGAATTCTGTTGCCAGCTTCACTTCATTCTGTTCTGAGTCTGCAAATACCACAGCAGCCATCAGGGGTCTCCTTTCTCTTTAGTGCCTTCATACAAATGAACCATTTTGATGGGGCCTGCTGGCAGCACCAACATGCCACCAAAACCAGGAGGTGAGAAAGTAAGCTTAGTGTTACAGCTCCTAGAGATGTGGTTTTTAGTTTAGAGATGTTAACCTAATAAAGCTTTAAAACTGATATTAATAGTCTGTCAAAGTGTGCCATAACTTTCTTGTTGTCTATTTCACTGATAACATAATCATTTCAGGATAGTGTTCTTCAGCTATGAACAATGTACTTGATGTTATGGACACCTTAAACGCTAAAGTATGAAATCAGGCAACTCATCTGTAAAAAAAAAAAAAAAAAAAAGCCAACAAAATAAAGACAAAGGAGCAAAGGAGCAAACCCCCTAAACATTCACAACAAAGCAAACCAACAATAACCCCCTTAATATGGATTATATATACATTATCTATATTACCTGTAACTCTATAAAATTAGCTTAACATAGATGATATTTTAGTGCTCATGTTACAGATATAGTCTCTGTTCAGAGTGAATGTTGTTGGATTATACATGGTTTGCGATAGTCATTGTCACTGGGCTTAAAACATCACTGAACTTCATTGGAAAATGTGATTCTATTGACTGAAGGTGTGATGTATTTTTCTAAAGCTTCTTCTCACATCTTATTGCTTTTATTGTGTGTTTTGACAGTAAAAGTAACAGGATGAAATCCCAAGGTCTTTCTTCTCCGTGAATTTATTTCTGTTTGTGCATTGAGGATACTTAAAGTTGTTATCCATACATTTAATGTCCTGTCAGCCTTATTTACAAAGCAAAATGCCTGTGTAAGTGTCTCTGAAATTCCCTTGCTGATAGGTTCTGTTTTCTAGCTATCTACTATGGTGAAAAATACTTAATGACTGATACTGTGTGGAATACCGGTAACCTGCAATGTATGGTTGAGATAATCTTTTTCTAGGCAAATAGAATAAATCTTTGCTTTGAATTTCTCCTGGCTAAAGCATGCATTTATCAGATCTATCAGACTTTTTGGGTCTGATAACCTTTGTGAGATTGGAGCCTTGCTGCCTGACTGCATTGGTTTCAGTGATTGTCTTATGATATAATTCTTATCCTTATTTGGAAAACATCAAAATTAAAACAAATATTACTGTAAGTGTTTGCTTGCCAGTTTTCTTTGTTGATTACTTTGTACTTTTTTGCAGTATTTTTTCCCAGGAGATTGTCTGAAGATCATACATCAAGGTTAAAATGTAGACATAAACATATAAGCATACACCTACATATACCTGCATATATTTTTTTTCAAGTTGAAATAGGTTGTCTGCTTTTAAAGAATAAAATTTTCTCTATGAGTATTTTTTTCTTTGTTTCTGGAGATACTTCAAGTTATACATCAGCTGGGGAAGAAAGGAAGTCTTGTAGAGAGAAGCCATTACACTTAAGTTATATAAGAACTCATATTTGAGAGTGTTTTTTCCCAGTTTGTATACCTGTCATGGACATCAAATAACACTGTCATGAAGAGGATAAAATACAGGAGTTTTAGTTTTGGAGACATCATCTGCTAGGATCTGTGGCTGGTATGATCTGAGCTGTGATTTCCTACAACACAATTTTATTTTTCTCAGTTTTTTATCAGACAGTACATGGTATAAACTGGGAAGGAGATTCATTGGTTTGAGCAGAGCTTGAGTGTGGGAAATCAAAATTAATTCTACTATCCTACATCATACCTGATTGCACTGAGATCAATGGAGATCTGCTATATTAACTTATGCCTTTGTTGTTCAAACTTGCAGAACAGTTTACTCCCAAGAATTCCAGTGCAGTTTCCTGTCTGTCCTCAGAAAAGGGAATAATTTCTGTGCTTGTAGCCTAGTCTACATATTTGCAAAAAATTGATACGTATTTTCAATACTGCATGTACAGCCTATGTCCCTGAAAACCAATTCTCACGTATAATAGCTCTTATAAACTGCAACATTTTGACCATCAAAACCAGTCTCTGCTGATTGAGCTGCTAAAATTAATAGCAGTCTGGATAAAACTTATGTATCTCTGGGATTGCTGTCTTGTCTGTTTTCTACAGTAATGTTGTCATTCTCATTTTCTTTGAAGCTTCCTTGAACCATCCCCCTCTCACAAATAGTTCCATATGGAGTCTGAAACACTGGTAGAAGTGCCCAGAGGCAAGTTGATAAGCAATTTTACTGCTCAGACTTGATGCTGCATCCTTATGTTTTCATTTTATCTGCACCAGCATCCAGGTAATAGCTGAGTTCTGAAAGTGGAAGGGAAGAAGTAGATGTAATGGGCCTGTATAATAAAGAGTAAAATTTGAAATTTTGTCTTGCTCCTGCAGAGTGAAATAGATAAAAAAGCAAAACAAAATTTTGCTGGCATCACCTTTTCTCATGCCTTGTATAGTTTCCCTTCCAACAGTTTTGTTTTTTTTTTTTTAAGGTTTTGCTCTGAAAGACTGTTAGTCTCTGGAAACATATTTCAGCACTGTAGTTGATATATAAATGTCTTTAACTAGTATGGAAGTTTTCCTCAGCTTATATCTCAGCTGCTGTGCTTTTTTCACCCTCTTTTTGTGAGGTGAATCTGTCTATCTGAATATATAGGCATCTTGTAAATATTTTTCTTCACTTAATACCAACGTACTTAGAACTCTTTTAGCATGGATAGGCTCATTAAGGCATAGAATCAGAATATGGAAGTACTATGTAGTGGGAATAGAAAACATATTCTTCTGTTTATTTCGGTATTCTTTCTCCCTGAAAAGATTTTAGGTAAGGAGTTTATTTTCAAAAGGTGGCTTTGTGTGCCTGTTCCTTTTTGATTTTGTAACACTTCCCATCTCCCAGAAATAAAACTTCTGAATTCATATCTGTTCTGGAAGACTGGATGACTTTGTGTGCTCTGATGGCACAAGGATGAAGAGCTGGTGTTCTTAAATGTGGGAATTCTTTTTATCCTGGTTTTCTAGGGAAGCATGGGTATGATCATATATAATGTACATTCTGATTTCTCTTCTGATTTTTGTTGCTGCCTAATTTCAACCAAACTTACAGAGAAGTGGAGAGGTTGGAGATAAATCCCATAAAGTTATGTACCTGTCTAGGAGTTAGGCACCCCAGAATAACATGGCCTTTTAAGAGAAACTTTGCAGATTGAGCTAAGAGTCATAGAAAACTACTTGCATTTATCCATTATGAATTATCTACTTTGGGAAAGGTTTTATTTGGAACTGGCACACCTTAGGCCACAGAAATTCAGGTATTAAAAGGCCAAATAATTGTGATAAATTAAATTCAGTATACGAAGGGGTATATATGCAATTTAAAACAGCCTTCTCATAGGCAGTTTTGGCCTCATAACTACCTGCAATCACTTGGAAAAGAATTCTTAAGAGATGTAATAAATAGTTATGTGAAAGTATAAATTCCATAGTCAGTTATGTTAAAAAAAATACAAAGAATTTTTAGAAAAGAGATAGAGAACAAGTTGGAAAATACTATGCGACTATGTAAATCTGTTTTAGGTCTGCACCATGAATACAGTCTGTAGTTATGGTTCTCCCATCCTGAAAATGATATAATAGAACAAAGGTGATTGAAAGCTTCAAGAGAAGACTGATAACCTAACGTTCTTCATCTTGAAAATAAATGATTGGTGGTGATGAAGCAGGTATATAATACAGAACTATAAAATAAGAAGGTAATGAAAAAGTGAATGGATGTGCCTGTACATTGTTTGATATTATTTTATTTGATGTCTCACAGTACTTTTACTATTTGGAATCTGGTCTTAAAAAACCAAAAAGATGATTTCACAGAACTAAGAGGCAGTCTGTGAGAATCACCGCTTTGTAATTTTGTGTGAGTGAAGGGGTTTTATTGACATAAAAGGCAGAATGAAGAAATCCAGAGAAGGAAAATCTGTCAGAGATGAATGCAAAGATATACTCTCTGGCTTAAAAGTTCCTGCATTGCAGACTTCTGGAAGCTGCAGAGTACTTTGAGGAAGTGGTGGCTTATGCCTGCTGTGTCTGTGGGAGGGGGGTTCCTAAAGTACCTGCTGTGGAGCACTGTCAGAGGGAGAATATGGGAACAGAAGGCCATTTGGTCAGACCTGGCAGCTTTAGGACTCATGTTTACTAAAGACTTTATTATTATATTGCCTTGTGTAATAACGTTGTCAGACAATCAGCGGTTTTTAAAATGCATCTTGACTTCACTGGCTGCCAAACACTTCAGTGGGAGACTATTGAAAGTGATGTATAGTTTCCTTCCTTGGATAAATGTGTAATTTACTTTCCTTTCAAATAGTGTCCATGTACCATTCTTGCTTTTCATTAATTAAAGTTTTAGATAATCACAACCTCTTGCTTTTTTAGCCTAAGTGGACAATTAAAGGCTAAAGAAAAGGATACAAATTCAGTGTAAAAAATTGTGGCTAGAAAACATGTAGTTTGCAATGTTTGTTCCCACAGTTGGCATACCTGGACAGGCTGTTGTGGTTTTTCTTGTGCACATGCCATGTGCCTTAGCCCTGAACTGAAGTTCAGACTTCAGGTCAAACAGAGCTGAAGACGCAAGCATAAATCAATGACTTATTTTAGTGCCACGTTAAAACAACATGAGTGGCTGGCTTTTCTGACCCTCCTCCCTTTCATTTAATGTGCTTCTTTGGCTCTTCTTTAAAGAGGGCTCTGTAGAGTAATTTCAACTCTTATCAGCTTGCTGACAGCTATATGAGCCTTTCTGCTGGCTCCAGGCAATCATTGCCAGCGTGTGAAACATCCCATTCTTGCAGTGAAATGGTCTTGGATAGAGTTAAAGCAAATGGGTGGTGGAGTTTTCCTGTGGGTGGTGCAGCTTACATGAAAGAGATGGGATTTAGTTCTTGTTAACCAATTAAACAGAAATTCATTTCAATATCTGGACACTAGATGCTCTTTGAGCATACTTAGGCTTTTACAAGTCCTTTTAATGAGAATATTAAACTTACAGCTGCAGTTCTTTCCCTGACAGGGGACAGCTTCTGTCTCTGGGTTCTGTAGAATCATCATTATCAAATTTAAGAGAACTTTCATCTGCCTGCCATTTGTAGCGTTTTAAGGAGTGCGACTGCAGAGCCTAACCCTGCTTTAATCCTCCCAGAGTGCTTCAGTGAAGCTCTGGGTCCCCCATAAATGTCAGGCCTGGACAATTTGCCATCTTATCAGATGCAGTGAAGTTAGTTCCAGCCCTCTCACTCCTCCCCCAGAGGAAAGATTTGTTGCTGCAAACAGCAAAGGAAAGAAAAAACTTTTTCCTGGCTTACTGCCAGGATCGCCATGGGAGTTGTAGAATCCTTGGCATTTATATATGAGACTTTCATTGCTCCCCTCTCCCTTGAGTTGTTGCAGAGAGTATCCTTATCCTAGTTTTTTTTTTTTTTTCCTTCTTGCCTGTCCTGCCTTGTTGTTTTTCAGAATGAAGAAAACTGTCTTCGTGGCATCTCTGAGAAAGAGCTCTGATATTTGAGACCAATCAGCACCTCCATGTATAATTTTTATAGGATACATTTGGGCTGCTTTTGTATCTACATCGGCAGCTTCTAAACAATAAAAGGTTAAACTTAACTGTAAGAGGAAAATTATGCTATTCTAAGACAATTTTTTTTGTTTTTCAGATTAGATTTTAAGAATCTGTGTCTTAAGAGTCTGTATCTTGTTGCACAGTGGATTTTTGGTACTTACCCTTTGCAGATTGCTATACACAGCTTGGATAGACTACAGATAAACCAGATGATCCAGAAATTGGAAAGGCATGTACTTTTAGAAAGAATATTTGAAAATATTCTGTCATGAACATGAAGCAGTTAGCTGCAGACAAATGGATGATTAAGCATATCTCCTGGTGTTGCACTCTTTCTTTGTTACTCTGTGCATTCCTTCTGCTGCTGAATAGCCTGTACTATATCACATTCCTTATCAATTCTGCTTGCTTTGTTTACCCCCTTTAATTATGAAAAACATTACAACTTTAGCATTTATCTATATAGCATAAATATACTGCATTGCTGTAGTAATTTGCATGTGAATATATTTAATAGAGTAGTAAATACACCTTGGTCTTGTATCCATTTTACTGATGAGTAGATAGATACGTAAATAACTTGTACAAGATCAAATCATAATATTAATAATGGAATTTAGAAATCTAGATCCTGTTTTAGTGACTGTATCAAATGTATCTTACAAGACAGTAGGGACATCTGGCTTTTAAATTAGAAAGGTCTTACATATTCTATAGAAACAATTTGCTGCCAGATAATCTTTAGCCAGCTTTTCCTTTAATCTTTGTCTGTAAATTATGCAGATATATTGAATAGTTTCTTAGATGCCTGGAGGTAGGAAAATCGTGTGTCTTTTTTGCAAACTGTATAGTGGGCTGGTTTAGGAATATGCTGTAGTGCCCCTTGGCTTTCAAATGGTGTGATTTGTATCTGGGTTTTGGCTTCTTCCTTTTCCTTTTCTTTTTTTTTTTTTGGTTTGGTTTTTTTAGGTTTTTTTTGTTTTTTTCATTAGCAACAATTTTGAATGCTCTTTAGAAACTAAGATGGCACTTGCCATTAGTTGTCTTTGAACCCTCGTGACTTAATTCCCTAGAGATGCTATGGGCAGAAGGATTGTACAGGGTGTGCATATTCCAGGATGTTAATGTTGGAGTAGGGAATCACGGATAGAAGTTTGGCTTCATACAGTAAAGAATAGCATGCTATTCCAGATGTTTACCAAGAAGAAATAAATAACTCTTGTTGACGTCTATCAATGATTTTTTTTCATGTAAATTTATTTTCAATCCTGTTTCATTGTAGTGTGACTGCCACATAGTATTGTCACAACCAGCAGTTAATATTCACCTTCCCCATTTCATCAGATAGCCATACAGCCATGGATAGTTTGAGCCATGAAGGATGAGGTATTTTTATATAGCTCAAGCTAAGTTCAGTTATTTTTAAGATGTGGAGGAAAAAAAGCAGCATCATGTCCTAAATGGAATTTTTCCAGTAGATACGGAAAAGACCTCATGACTGCCAGTCCTTCAGCTTTTATCCTCAGAGAAGTCAATAAGATATATTTGTATTCAAGCAACGCTGGCAGTAATGTCTGTGGTTAAAATTGTCCAAAGTTGAGAACTGTGTGTATGGGGGTATGTGTATTATGTTTGTGCTTATATAAAACAGAGCTGTATAGCTTACAGGAAACTGAGCAAAACATGCCTTCATCAAAAGGGCAAGTTCTTCCTGGTATAGAGCTTAAGCTCTGAAATTGAGGTATGTGCTGATTTTTGACAGCTATAATATGGTGGTAACCTTACCTAGATTTTTTTTCTTCCTTCAAAAAGCTGTCCTTTCATGTGTGTGATTGGCACTGGGCTTGCTTTGTGTTTAGCTTCTCTAATCAAGGGAATTTAAGCTTCTATTCTCCCAGCATTAGTACAGCAGTCATGGGAAATCTCAAACAAGGCAGATCTTATTGCAGCAGTTGACACAAATAAAAGCAGTTGTGCTTTTATTTATTTATTTTTTATGCTGGATGCTGATTAAAAGTTTCCAAGCATCCTTTAGCTATGTTATGAAGCCAGCCAGCAGAGAGCAGGGCAGCTGCCGAGGAAGGGAGACACTGGTGGACACAGGACAAGATCACAGTGGGAAGCATCAGTGTGTGTAACACAGAAAGCTGGGAAAGGTGTAAACAGATCCCCAATTTATCTATAGGGTGGGCTCTCCAAACACTGTTTTATTGGCCAGTGGCTCCTGCTTTACTAACCTCTAACCTCTGCAGTACTCAGAGGTGCTGCCCACCAGCCAGCCTTGTCTTTGAACCTTCCTTGGCTCCTGCCACCTCAAAGACTTGCAGTCAGATTCCTGTGTTTTGCTTGGGACCTCACCTCTCAGCAGGATGCCTGCAGCAGGGAAAACTGATCTACCCTGAGAACATAGACATATTTGAAGGCAATACCCCTAGGACTAGAAACCTATTGCTTTCAGTTTCAGGAGCTGTCCATCACTTGTCAAGTAATGTGGATAAAACATCTTCCCACCCCCCGACTTCTGGTCATGCAGTAGTTGAATGTTCCCTGCAATTGCATACATCTATTTGTTTTCTGTTATTTTCCAGGCTGCTTTTTGAATTTTGAATTGATAGCACAATTCTAGCTCACTGTAGGTCTGGTTTTATGTTGAGTGGGTCAAGAACAAATATCATAATAAGGATGATACAGGTTCAAGTATTTTTGACTCCCCAGGTTAGGTGTGCCTGCCACTTCCTTTACAGTAATGGCCTGGTGAAACTGGTGTAATTAGAGAGCCATGCAAACTCCTGGAAACTGGAGGGAGGAGAGTGGGCTATTTTTTGTGTCTTTACATCGTTATTGATTACTGTGTAGATATAATGGCTTATCTGGAAGCTAGAGCAGTATCTATTTGTCTTTTTCAGCTGTGTTATTTCTATGGTGTCAACACATGCCATTTTCTTGTAAATAGGAAGACAAACTGAAAGCTCTTTGGGAGCAAAGGGTATTCAGAAAATGGTAGTCATTTTTTATATCACATCATTTTAAAGCTGTAAATACTACATGAAACTTTGGGGTTTTGTTTGGTTGTGGGTTTTTTGGGTTTTGTTGTTTTTTCCTCTCATCGTGCTGCTTTCTTTGCTGGCTCTGTCTCCATACTTTGCAACAGTATTCCCAGCCGCAGCTGAGAATGGGGTGGGTTGCTTGCTGTTCATAGTGCTGGTATCTGTTTGTTGGCTCCATAACTGAAAAGTATTTTGGCCATGGATTTGTAGGGTGCCAGGACAGTAAGTCAGGTTTCCTGGCTGGTGCAATGTTGCCTTCTGCAACAGAGTTGCTAAGTTGACATGCTCATTAATCAAAGAAGCAAGTTTGAGGTGCAGAAATATATGGAGGGAGGGGAGAACACCAGTGCTAAGTGATATTTTTATCTATTCAAGTCTTATGTTCTTGCTATTTTTAGAATTAAGTTGCTATCATTAGGACAAGGGATAGTGGAAATCTGTATTTTAAGGGTAAAGATAATGCAGGATTTCAAAACTATATAAAAAATTGCTGGTTAATGAGAGAGAATGACAACTCTTTTATTGAAAATACCTTGTTTTGTGTCATGTATTTAAGCAGAAGGCGGCTCTTCATGAGAAGATGAAAACCTTAGAAACACTAAAGCAGAAAAATCTCCAAAAGCCACCACCCCTAAAACTAATCCAAAAACCCCTCGAACTCCCAAGGTTATGTGAAAGTTAGGAAGCAAGAGTGAAAATGTTAACTTTAACAGATAAGCTTCTAAGAACCATTCTCATATATGCACAGTATGTATTGTATGTATGAATTACTACAATTGATGTAATTCTTTTCAAAGCACCAAAGAGGAGAATCAGAATCTGAGGAAGGCTGCAGTGCAAGAAGCTTAGTTTTAATATCTGAGCTTGCACTAACATTTTCTTTTAACTCTTCTAAGAGTCAGCAAGTAGTCTCCAGCAATAAAACTGAGAGTCAGGAGAAGTGAGTGATTCCCAAGTGGCTGGTATCTGAAGGGTAAGATTAGCATTTTGAACTCTGACCTCTGTCCCCTTATGAATTGGCAGCTTCAAAAAGAAAAAGAAAAAAAAGAAATTTGGATAATGGAAAGATTCAGTTTTCACTCTCTGTTGTATCAGAAGGAGGCAAATGTGCTTGTTTCATAGCTGAAATTATTGCAGCAGAGAATATTGAGCCAAAGGATTAAATCCACTTACTGCATCACTTTTGAAGAGATTGTTTTTGAAGCTGAATTACAATAAAAACCATGAAATGTCTGTCTAGAATCTCCTTCTTAAAATATTTGACTGTAATGATACAAATTATTGTTTTGTTTGCTCATACTGCTGAAGTGTCTTGTAAGTAAGGAGTATTTCTCTATAGGCCACTCATATAATTTGTGTAAGTTAAATGGACAAATTGAGTATTTTCAGGGCTTTATTTGGGAATTGTGCATAACTCAGAAACATGGAGTGGAAGTTCAGAAATAATATTGAAAGAATGATGTCAGATTACAGTAGAAACAAACCTTAGTTAACTGGAAAAAACAGTGTGTGCCCTGCATTCTTCTACTGCTCATTCCTCTTTTTTTTCCCTTGCAGAGGAACTTCTGGTTTGAGGTTTAGATAACCCTGATGCTGAGTTATGGATTAGTCTTTATCTGAAGCGATCATGGGCCTCCAAAACTTCAATTCCTTGCTTACCTTCATTTTTTAGGTTTAGAGGTGACATGCTGATACTCTGAGCACTCTTTATATACTGTCTGCACTACTGCTTTTCTTGGATAGGTCTGCAGTGAGAAACAGATGCAACACAGCCAGTTTTGATTGAATTTGAAAGATGCTTTTTCTCTGATATTCTATAAAACATAAAAATCAGAAAACTTTTCAGTTTTAGGCAACTTAGCATGATTTTACCAATATTTATTTGATTTAATGGATTAGCTTTTAAAATTCCTACATAGTTCGTGTATGGGGACAAGAAACTGATTTTTACTTTCAGAATGCAATTTCTAAGGAGTTTGCCTCCAGTTTCAGGTAATTGTACTGGCACCCCAAAAGTGAGATAACTTTTCAGATCACAGCTCTCTTGCTGTTTTTCATAGGCTGAAACACATGAGTTGTTTTCGAAAAATGTAACCTACATTTGTGTAGATTTGTGTAGCCTAGATTTGCATTTCAAATTTTCATTCCTCTCTGGGGAAAATGAGACCACTTCAGGTGACTATTGAAAACAGAGCTTTAAGGGGAAAAAGGACCATGACCTACAGCCAGTCACTTATTTTATCCTCTCATGCTCCTTTACTAAGAGAAGAATGGATTTATTAGAAGGTATTTTAAGGTACCAGAGGTCCAAATTTCTGTCTGAATAACCCAGTTTTTTTCCTGCAAATGAGAGAATGAGCCAGCCAGCCTTAGGTATGTTGAATGTGATTGAGGGCCATAACCAAGGGTTCTAAACAAATCAAGCTTTTTTTTTTAATCCCAAATTCTTACCATTTTCTAGAAGCAACAAAATACTGTTTCATTCTTAATAGTATAGTCTTCTGAGGCTTTCTTGTAAGCCTGTGTAAAAAACCTAAACACATCACTGGTTTTAGCTGATACAAGCTGGTATCATCTTTGCTGGAGAACTGCACAATAAAAGTGGTATGTGTGATCAGCAAGGAAGCTGTTGGAACATGGAACCAGATGTAGGAACAATAACACAGTACTGAAAGAGGGTGCAGATTACAGTTTATAAGCAGAAAAATGTGAGAAATTGGGGCTATAAGGTCCTCAGTCTGAACCCAAAATTTATCTTGGGAAACTTTTTCTAAAATGCATATTGCTCCAAAAGAGTAACTTACCTTCTCTTCAGTCCCATTTTGCAGGGGAGCTCAGTAGGGCTCTTGAGAGCTCAGGTTTGCTATCTGACTGTTATATAACATCAGCTATATTCATATGCATCTTAGGTATAGGGCAAACATACAAAAATTCAATTTATCTTGAACCTCAGCCCATTTAATCCTACTGCCCAATGTAAATAGTTTGGGGGGAGGATGCCTGGGACCAATCTGAGTAGTGTACTCAATGGGAAATAGTGTGCTATGTCTCAGTAGAAAATGTTTGATTTATATTACAGTATGACATATAACTTTAGCAGGTCTTTGTGGATGCACTTCCATGTCCAGAGCTGTCAGATGCACAGCTGGTCTGTAGATATTTACTGTAGCATCTTTTGTATCTCTGTTGAAGGGCCACAATTTAGAAAGGGTTACTAGAATCAGTTACTTTAGTTACTTAGCTAAATATTTTATTACTTTAAAGTTTCTATTTACAAATAAAAAGAAAAGATAAAGTTATTGGGTATTTTTCCTATTCTTCTATCCATCCCAAAATGTGAAAGGTTTAGGATGTTTAAATCTCACAACATCTCTTTGAGGTCAATATTACACGTATGCTGAGAAGCTGAAGTAAAATCGAGAAATCTAATAAATGACAAACTTTTATCTGTAAATAAGTAACAGAACCAGGATTAAAAGTAAGATCACCAAGTTTCCAGGCCAGTGCAGTTGCAGCAGGTAGGCCACGCTCGTTTTGCTCTAATCCAGCTGGGAGTAAAAACCAGGAATACCAAGAGCCATTAAGAAAGGAAAGCATTTAAGTAGAGTCACCATAGGTGGTGTGAAAATGGCTGTATTTCAAGGCCTTGTAAACCCTTTCAAGGCATTTTGGAAACACTGAACTGCTGCAGTGGGGCAAAATCTCACAGCATCATGGCGCCTGACCTAAAAGTTGAGAAAAGTGTTGGTTTATGGGCAGTTAAATTTTACTACTCTCTTGCAAATTTTGTTTTTTTCCTCTCTTGCTGCTTTTACGAACTCCCACCAAATCATGGGCTGTGAAAAGACAGAAGGCTAGAAAGTTCCTTTCATGGACTGTTTTCCTCTTGATCTAAATGTTGCACAAGGTAGTCCTTTCCTTGCCTTATGCCCAGTGTTGTTTTTTTCACAAACCAATCGAAAGATTTGCATTGATCTGTCTTGCACTCTACACCAGAGCACCATTAGTGGCATTAACACTAGAACTTATAAACATTAAATGAATGGACTCTGTAACCTGATTCTATGTTGGCTTGTAAAGAGCTTATAAAGAGATGGTAGGCCCCCAAGTGTGTTTATTTCTAAGGAAAATAACACCTTACCTAAATAAATGTTACTTTCTATGAGTAGGCTGCCCTGTTGCTGCATGCTGTTGCCTGTTGTCTGGTATAAAAATAAGTGCAAATGCTCCCTTCCCAAGCTCTTGCCTGTGCTGGTATATACTGAATATTGTCAGTTTAGCTTCTTCATAGTCCAATTGAACTAAATCCTGGAACTGGAAACAAGTGGGATTGAACTTTTGAGTTGGATGCTTGCTTATTTGGTTTAAGGAACATCTGTCTCACAAATATTGCTAGTCTTTCTCAAGGTGTACATGTGTATTTGTAGAGATAAATTGACAGCACTACATTATGTTAAGAAATTTTGGCCTTTAGTGATGGGTTAGAAAGTGATGTGTTTTCTTGGCTGATCTAAGGAGGATGCAGCAGTTGAAAGTGGGGCAGAAGGATGGACAACAATTTAGGACTGCTTACTGGCATGCCCATGTTTGTGGACTTGCTCTGCAGAGCCCATCACTGCTTGGTGGGAGGAGAGGATGTGGTCTCTGATTCCTTCAGTCTTTGGCTTCCATAATGAAGTTGTCATGGCTTTGTTACATTTACTGCAGAAATTGAATTCAGATGAACTAATTTCATGGGCAATCTATTGTGTAATGAGAGCTTCTAGTCACTTCCAACCCACTGGACAGCCCAATAATATAATGTATTTCTCATTGTCAGTCAAGTCATACAGTATGCTAGATTTGACTCTTCAAAACATTGGTAGAACTGTTTCCAAAATTAATGCTTTTCTGTCTTTCATTTTGGATCTATCTTAGATTTTCTATTTATTCAGAAATTCAGAAGGAGAAGAGAAATTTTATTTCTTCTTTCTGTTTTCAATTCCTGTAAGCCATACAGGTTAATGTACAGTGATCTGTGTTGTCTTGGCAGTCATACAAAGTAGATGTTTGATCTCTGTTAACCACCTAGGTTGCCCATGGCCTAAGCAATATTTAGGTGTATACAAAGCTAGCTTTCTCTACATGTCTGTGGTCTACATAGTGTGCTTCCTTAGAAAAATCTGGAGACCTCATCAAGCAGGCTTCTAGAGTACTAGAAGCTGATTTCAGTTCAAGTTGAAAGTAGAAGTCTGATTTATCATAGTTGTAGTCTGTGTATAGTCAATGCTATATGGAAGCCAAGGTCTGGACTTACAGATTATTTATTTCAAGATCCTGAAAGGCATTCAGGTAGCTCTAATTAGTGTATTACCTATTACCATACCTTAAAAACATTGCTTAGTGTCTTAAAGTTACTCTTGAGTTTTCTGGATTCATAGATATTGAAAAGAGAACCAGAGCTCAGTAAAGCTATGCAAGAATAATAAGTTGGCATAGGAGTCTGGAACAGAAACCTTTTTCTTTTATTGTTGTTACTCTCTCCTGTATCACAAATGTGTTCATGGAATTTCTATCCCCTCTATTTCTTACATTCCAACATAAGCTTTTCAACCTCACTGAGTAGAAAACACATTTCAAATGGAATCAACATACATCTTCCCAATAGAAAACTTTCCCAAAATATTTAGTAACTCAGCATGTGGAGCAGCAGACACTAGCAAGCCATGTTAATCAGTTCTGCTTTATAAAAGCAAACAAGGTGGGGAGGAAGTAATGAGACCCTGAAACATCTGTTTGGGGACTTCAAATCCCCTCAGAAGGTTTTGAGTTCTGCCTTAAAGAAACACAACTCCAGAAATATTACAACCAACTGTGGGAACATTTTATGGCTCTTTACAAAAAATTAATTACATAAATATTAGTCTATAAAACATAAATTCCCTCTGCCCTCTTCTCCAGATTTGCTTCTGGTATAAAGGTGTAATCTTCCCTGACATTATAAGCATTCTTTAAACAAAGAGCAGCTAGATCAGATCCATCCTAGTTTTGCTGAAGGAGGAAAACCATCTTTGATTTTTATGAAGCTAGATAATCATAGATATTATGGTATTAATAAACAATCTTGGAACATTATAGGAATGCTGTCATTTAATAACAATGGAATACATAATCCTGTGTTTCACACTATTAATAATTACTTAATCGCTTATAAATTTGTATGCTAAAAGGCCACATAAAATAGTTTATCCTTCCTACTTAGTGTTGCTTACAGCAGTTGTTTTAAACTGTTGTCTAGCATGAAAATAAAATTTGGAATCCTTTTTATTTAGCATACTTCAACAGAGAAGTTTGCTGTTCTGGTCCATTTTAATTCTTAATCTGCTTCTGGTTTTCTTTTTAGATAGTATGTTGTTTGATAATATATTTTTCTTAAGGGATAGGACATAGGGAAAGAAATACTAATGCTTCTGCTTAGCATGTGGTGTTTGCTTTATTTAGTGTCTTTTTACTTATTCTTACCTGTTTATATAATTCTTCTGCTTTTACACTTGAACGTGGTAGTAATTTTGTTCCGTGTTCTTGGTAATCAGCCTGTTCTCCAGCTGTTAAGTCCTATCAGGAAGAGAAATAAGGACAGGGAAGTGATTCCATTCCAAACTGAAGTTGCTTTGCACTGTCTCTGGATGACAAATTCCAGAGTAGCATCATTTTGGACATACCTATCACTCTCTGTATTAAAATTTTGAAATAGCATGAAATAGTCAGTTATGGCTCTTTGCACAGTAAATGTAGTGCTTTAGAGAGCACTACTCTCTCTTCTAGTTTGCTTTTTAAATTGTAACATGGATTTTTTTCATCTTCAATATTTACAGAAATATTCTGCAGAATCTCTTTCACAGATTTTTTTTTTTTTACTCACAGAGTAGAATTTTAGGGCTGGTGGTTCAGCAACAAGTCTGCAGTTCTAAACCCCGTAGCTTACACTCAGAGTAAAGTACAGGGTAGCATAAGCATGAATATATGCAAGTTTGTGCTTATAATCTTTCCTCTATACTGTTATTTAGTCTAGGAATATCCAAAAGGAAGTGAATATGCAGGAATCACTGTGTGTCTTCTGTTAAAAAGTACTGATCTGCAGAGTGAGATCTGTTGGCATTTGTTAACAACAGATAAATGAGATATTTTTGGTTCATCCTAAGGTCTGTACCTCCAGAAACTTGATATTCCATCAGTAATTAAATAAAGTAAATAGCACAGTTACTAAATAAGGTAAATAATATTATTTAATATATTCATAGCATGTTATTAAAACTGGCTTGTCTGTAGAGCCTTTTTGCTATTTAGGAATTCTGTAGCAAGAGTAAAATAGCACTTGCCCAAATTTGTGTATTATCCTCAGCTGTGTCCTGACTCTGAAAACTTCTAAAGATACCATTTAATGAAAAAATGCATTTGTTTTAATTGTTCTACCTCCTAGATGCAAACACATACTCTTATAGTTGGTAATTAACCATAGGGAGTTTGCAAATGAAATTAATTTCTGGAAAGTTCAAGGTGCTGCAGTTTCTTGAAGAAAAGTAAGATTGAAAAAAAATCGTATCTTTTGGGCCAGAATTCTTGAACTACGCGGTTTGGTTTCCTTCTGGGTTGGATGGAGACCTACAGGATCATTTGAGAGTTCTAGGGACTGAAAAACAGAGAGTCAGATAAATCAGGATTTTCATTTCCAAACCCCTGCTTTTCTTCTATTGTTTCAGTATTACACAGAAACTAGGACAGGATGACAACTTGTACAGGACCTTAGTTTTAGAATAACTCATTGTGAAATTCAGAGCACCTGTGTATAACAATCTCATGCTTCATTTCAGCGGTTTTACACTGTGCTAGAAATTAGATGATTGTAATAAATGGGCATGTACATATACTTTTATGTGAAAATCATAATCATTTACTTGTATAAATAGGAATAGGTTTCCTGGAAGTCTTGGGAAGCTATTAGTCTGGTAGGGTTCATGACTACTGAAATTCTCTATCTGATCAAGTGTCCCTAATACTGATGTTAAAAAGTGACTTCTAAGTTTGGCCTTTCAGACAGAATGCTTTTATTTTACTATTTAGCTGCACTGTGGATTCCTTTGCCTTAGAAAAAAATGGAGTATAAGAGTAATTTGTTTTGTTCTATGGTCAAACTCCTTTTGACATTTTTCTTGAGGAAAACATATGATAAAAGTATGAAAGTACTTGATTCCTTCAAATATTTTCATTCTGTTTTATCACTTGCAAAATAATGCTGCTGCTTCTTTTTATTGGCTGTAAGTCCTTTTAAGGGGTGGAGTTGAGTTTGAAGCCTGCAGGCTTTATGGAAATACTCCATCTACAATAAACATGCCTCCTAATTTAATTTCCACCTGACGTGTAGACTGCATGGAACAGATTGTGCATGGCAAATCAAAATTGATTATTAAGCACTGGATCTGTGCAATATGAAAGTGAGTTTTATTCTCTTTACAGGCAAGGTGGTTCTGGGAAGCATATTTTCGATCGATGAAGGCAATTGCTCTCGCTACCCTTCAGATTATCAATGATAGAATTTACCCATATGCTGCCATTTCTTATGAAGAATGGAATGATCCCCCAGCTGTGGTAAGTAAATTTGTTTGATTTACTTGTAAAACAAATAGTGGATTTTTTTTTTCCTTGTATAAAAGGTATGTGCTATGAAACTCGGTAATAATTCTGCATCTGAGTTTGTGTGTGCATGTGTTGTGCTGGTAACTTGCACAGATGAAGTTAATATATTTTATGGCAACTGGCACAATAACTAGCAGTTCTTTTTATGTCCTGGCACTAAGATGAGAACTTTTAACTTTTGCTATTGCACCCATTTAATTGCTTCCTTGTTTATATTTTTATTTATTCATTTTTCCTTGATACACACACACACACTTTATTTTTGTTTAATTCAGGGAGAGTTTGGAGCACTGTGTAAATTTGGAGACAGTCTGTATGACTGCAGAGAAAATAGTGGAAATGCTGAAGATCTCAAAAAATCTGCAGGGATCTTTCATATAATTCTTGACATAGCTAATTAGTCTTATGCCTACAATTTTCTTCATGTTATTTCTTAACACTTTCTCTTACACAGAAACTGATGATCAAAGTTTTACTTTTTTTGGCCTGTTTTTGGTTTAATTTAAAGTTTCACTGGTTGAACTCACTTCTGTTAAGAAAAAACAGTGCAGTATTAATTAACCTCCTGCACCAAGCAGCTGGTTCTGATTTTTTACTATATAAAAGCCTGTAGATGATTTTCACTCATAATCAGTTAATTTTCTCTGTGTCAAAATATAAAATATAGCTTTGTTTTACTAATAAAACCAAAGTTGTTAACTGTCTTGCTTTATGATAGTTTAGAGAAAGAAAGCTGGATAGGAGTACTGGGTAGGGAGTAAAGTGTGTTTTACTCTAAACTCTTCAGACGGACGGAGTGTGAACAGTTGCTGATGAAGAGTTAGAAGCTTATTGCTGTGCTTCAGAAGCTGTGTTTCCATTGCCTAGCCAAAGGCATTAATAATCTCCAGTTGTCATTTCTTGGAGAGGGAATGTGGCCAGTGGTCAGTATTTAAGGAAGAAATTAATCTGCACAAGTGTGTACTCCACAAGAAGGGAATCAGAATATCTTAACACCTTTACAATTATGGTAGCAGAACCAAGCACCTTTAAACACACTTAGTGAAATAAAGAAAATGCTTTAAGGATTATTCAATCTTGAAAGGGAACCTAAAAATGTCTACTGGATTCTCTCCTATACTTTTTTTTTTTTAAATAAATGCACAGTCAGAGTTTCAAAGTTGTCAGCTTGTTGGGCAGTAATTATCCTCTTGAGCCTGTGTCTCATCTAGCTCCTGCCTAATATCCACTCATAGGAGTGTTACAATTTCTCATCAGCCTGGATGAAACATAGTTGGAAGGACTCACAGATGTACATCTGAGGTAGCAGAAAATGGCAACTCTATCCTCTAACTTTTATAAGAAGTCAAAGTAACTAATGTCCTTTTTGTTTACAAGAGAATGTCTATATTCTTCTCTAAATAAACTCCATGATTGAAGCTTTTAAAGAAAATTATTTCAGGTCAGTCTCAGGGCTAGGGTATAGCTAATTGTTAAAATAAGCAGCTGTGAGTTAACATTAATACCACAGTCAAAAGTGTGAGTAACTGTCATAAATTCTTATGTTACTGGCCAGAACTAACCTCCAGAACTTGTCATGTATATTCTGCCTTCAAACTCAGCCGACTCAGCAGCCAGTTCCTTTAGCTCTGTTTGTTGTTCCCTGTGGTGTTGTGGTCAGTGGGGATTAAGTGCAATGCTCTTCTGTATGCTTTGGTTCCTGTTACGTGGTTTCAATAGGAACACAAAGGTGCAGAAAGAGTGTGTAGAAGCTGTAGGCGTGTTAACAATAGGTGCAGAGGTGCAATCACTGTTTTAAGGGCTTACCGAAATTAGCCAGAAATTTCTTTAATCAGTACAAGGCTGTTCGTAAATCTCAGATTGCTGTGCTCTGAACAGTGAGGTTTTGAAAATGACATCACAGATTTGCCTATGGAATATCTATACAGGAAAATGTCAGCTTTAAAGGATTTGTGAATTTACTTGCTAGGGCAAATTCAGCTATGTACAAAGAAGAGCTTGCTGTGGAGGATCATTATGCAGAGAAGGATAATTAGAACTCTTGGCCATGGTTGCTTACCTGCCTGCCTTTTTAATTTAAGGTAGGGAGTTTTTGTGTGCACTTTTAGGGGTTGAGTTTGCTTAGTAGGTCACTAGAATCCTGAGAAGTAACAGAAAAAAATTGGTAAAATGTCCTGGTTACTAATTGTTGTGCTGCTCAATTTTGTTACAACTGCTTCAGGTATTAGACAAAGCAGTATAACCATTATTTCTACTTTGACAATTAAAATGGCTCATAACTCTCCAAGGTGCACATTATACTTTGCATTTTGTTGGAGTATTGTAGCTTCATGTGTTTGCTTCCAGAATTAGATTCGTCATCTGATTTCAGTCTATTTTCTGTGTTTTTCTATAGTTCTGCCATTTAGTATTTTGATTATAGTATAGTAGAATAGATTCTGAGTTAGCAAGCATTTAGCAGATGGCAGTGTGTAAGTATGCTAGATAAAAGAGATTTTTAGAGGTATCAAATGTTCAATTTAGTTTGTAACAGCAGCACATATGAGGAAAAAGCTGAGGAAGCTGCATCTTTCACAAAAGGCTGCCCAAAGTTTGATGCCAATTTCGAAGTAGGGTTGACAGCCTTCTCTTTGCTTTTCTTTGAGCTCAGATACTTCAAAATAGGAATTAAGACACATCTGTAAGCATAGTAATGATTACATTATTTTTACTACAAAATTGCATTGATTGCATTAATTTTTGTATCCCCCATTTGAGGGGATGGTTGTTACCTTGTACAGTCAGTGTAAAATGACACTTAAAATTTGTGAGGCATACTCATGGCTAGATCTGGACATAGATAAGCTTTATTTCTGTTCCTGAGATATTTCTCAAGTCTCAACACAATGAAACATCAGCCCATCCTGTGTTGAGTTTGTAGTTTCCCAAACACTTTAAAACACTGTAGTAGGTACTGCTGCCCAAAGAAGCAGTCCTGCACTCTTCTACAGCTGGGTAACAGGGTAACAGTTTCCTCTTTCATGTGCAACCTTTTTTTTTTTGATATTTCTATTTCACTTGTGGTGAATTAGCCAAAATAATGTTCCTTATATAAGACTTACCAGGCAAGAGAAAAAATAAAGAGTGGGGGTGTGTGCAAAGGAGGGACTGGGTGGCTTGAAGGCTGCTTTTCTTGGCATTAGTTTGACTTATATTGGCTCAAAATATTTTTAAGACTGTTGCCTGAGTATCTTCACCAGAGTGTCGATCCAGCAGTGGTACAGGAGGGTGTTTTTCCAGGAGGGAATATAAGGTATGCAGAAGATAAATGCATATACAGTTAATTCCATACTTAGTACATTGCACAGGGGAAGTGATCCAAGCAGTTTTATGTGTTTTTATGGGCTGACTGAAGACTGTTGGCCTTTCTCAAGCAAAAAAAAGTTATAAAGTGGATTATTTTTCTACTTATTCACTGTCCTGTTGAG
Organism: Rhabdornis inornatus; assembly: GCA_013397075.1. Lineage (NCBI taxonomy): Eukaryota > Metazoa > Chordata > Aves > Passeriformes > Rhabdornithidae > Rhabdornis > Rhabdornis inornatus. The sequence continues at coordinate 2,522,198 of VWZS01001621.1, read as the reverse complement.
GAAATGGAAGACTAGTAGCATATAACATGCTAATATGTTATGGAATAATACTTTAAATAAAAATGCACTATGACATATTTCCTCCTTTTAATGAAGAGGAGCAAATGATACTTTTGGGGCCTGAAATTCATTGCTGGACTACTTGAGCCCTTTGTCTCAGGCAGTCTTTTGTTGCAAGCATGAGAGTTTAATGTCTTTGTATTTTTTGGCCCAACCATTATCCATTAGGCAGAGGCAATCAGTTACGTCCAAGTAAACCAGAAAATGACTGATTCTACGGTGTGCATTTTGATGGTTACCAGTTTGGGCTGGATTAGAAATAATGACTTGGGCTTGAGATGTGATCTGTTACCTTCAATTAAGTACTTTGTTATGCTCTAATAGAGGTAAATTACTTCCTCACTTATGCTTCGTTGTACACTGCTTAAATTCTCCTCTTTGCCTTATACCTCACTCATATATATGGGTTTCTGAAAAATGAGTAAGACAGATTTTTTTCAGAATTCTTCAGCTGCTTTTGTTGAAATTCTTTTAAGCCTGTTTATAATGTAGACCTATGAAACATTAGATGTTTTTTTTTGTCGGAGGCTGCTTTTGAGCTCTGACCTTGGATGATACAGACCAGAGTTTAATAATCACTAGAGAATATCAGTATGTGAACAATAAACATACCAGATTTCATTTCTTCCAGTGAGGGAGAAAACAGCACCATCATTTGGTGTAAACTAAAATAGCAGAGTTACTTAGTGCCCAGAATGCCATTAATTTAGCAAAGCCTAAGTAGGGTGTTCATTTACAGAATACTTTGTGGGTCCTGCCAATTACTAGGCACTTGACATTTGTTAAAAAATGAAACTATTCCTAACCTCTTTGACTAATATTTTATAGTCCTCAGTCTACAGAAAATGCTGCTATTGTAACTGCGCTTCCCTCCTAGCAGCATTTGTCATCTCCAAAGCATTAAGCAAATATTAGCGTACATTTTTTTATCTACTTGTAAATGAGAACAAGCTAGCATTTTTCTGGGCAGTGCATATCTGGTATTTTTTCCATTGAACAATATTAGATTTCTGTTTCTGCTGTATTTTCCAGCTACTTGTTTGATGATTTCAATCAGCTGGATCAAATCATGCTTTATTTACTATGTTAGAAAATAGGTATTCTTTTTTATATTAAATAAATTTCAGTTTATTGATTTTTTTTTTTGGTGTTATGTGTTGGGGGGTTTTTTGTGTTACGTGGTTGAATATCCCACATGTATTCAGATGTAAACATTGGTATTTTTATGTGAGTGTGAAACATGATTTAACAGTTGGTTCTTTAATTTACCTGCCCAGAGATTAGGATACTTTTCTTACACAGTGGATTATTCTACAGTAGATAGAAGTTCCTGTCTGTCTTGTGGCTAATTTTTTTTTGTGAGGAGGGCTTATGATCTTCATTAAAACATGAAATGATGGCCACTAAAACTTTGTAATTCTGTTGGGTGTAAGCATGTTGGTTGTCTCTGGACAAGTAGGGAGGGTTAATTCCCTTGGGTTTGCCCTGTGACCACTTAAGGATGGGAAGCATGATGAAATGCTTTCTCAAAGTATTGAATAGAAACTTACCATAAATAATTGGAGAAAAATAGAATAAATCAAGGCTTCTTTTGGTCTGGTAATTCATAATTGAAACCATATTGAGGTTAGATTGATTTTAAGAACCATCCAGCTGAAAAAGCCTTAACCACAGTGGCAGAGGATGTATCTGTTTTGCTTAGATGTATAGGACTGCTCAGCTACTAAGTTCAATACACTGCTATCTTTACCTCTGTGCTTTTAAAAGACAGTGAATTGTTGTTCAGACTATGTGGTTTCAATAATAAGTGGTTTACAGCAAGCAGGCTAGGTGTTGAAAATAGAATACACAGGTGGGAAAGCTCACTGTCTTGTTCATGGGAGCAGTGAAATTTTATTCTTCTTAAATGCTGTTGCTGAATTTTCCCACTAAATGATAGCTGGGAGGTTCTTGATTCTTCTTTGATATGGAACTTGTTACACAGCCTTGTTTTCCCAGAGACCATTCTGTGATGTAGTTCCTAATGTGTCTACTGTACCTCTCTTCAAGTCTCTTTCAATGGTGAGCAGCCAGTTAAGAAGTTTTGGGACAGGACCGAGTCTTTGTTGTCTCTGATGTTTTACCAATATATTTGAGGCTCCACAGAATTTAGATATTAAGATTGTGCATTTCTCAGTCCAGTTGTGTTCATTGGTGTTGTGAAGCTCCCACCCATCTCCCTCCTGTACCCTGCTAAGAAAGGTCTGTTATAAACTTCCCTGCTAAGTTGAACTGGAAGACTCTATGTCAAGTCTAGCCTGAAGCTTCCCACATCATGAGAATTCAGCTCCCTTGATATATCATCCTTAATGTATTTATTTTTCCTGAGGTAGAATCAGGTTGTTTTTCATGACCAAGAGGGAGGTTAATATCTGATTGAGCTATAGTAAAGGAAGGTGCCTTGTTTCTAAGGCATTATTACACATGCACAGGACAGGTGCAGCAGTCTGAATCCTTATGTACATAACCATTCGTGACTTCTCCTCTCTTCCAGCTTCAGGCTATTCCCAAGTTCTCACTGTCACTCACATTGCAGTACTTTGGATTTTCATATGAACTGCAAAGAGCTGCCAGACAACTGAGACTGTGAGACTTAAGGGACATGAAATTACTCTTAGGAAACTAGCATTTCAGTTTGATCCTTTTTGCCCATAAAAATGATTCACAGCAAGTAACCTATTAATCTTGGATTAATTATCCTGGCCCTTCTAATGATATTAGCTGGGAGGGTGATAGTGAAGGGTTGTCTTATCCATAGCTGAGTGTCAGCACTTTGTCAAAGAAAGGTGATGGATGATCAATCTACTGTTGCTGTTTGCTCTCCTCTCTGAGAGTGAAAGTTCCTGTGAATTTTCGTCAAGAATGTTAATAAAGATGGGAATGGAACAAATGGGCCTTCATCACTTGGTTGCTTGAGCAGTGACTGGGAGAACCCATCCCTATGTCATTAGCCATTTCATGCTTTGCTGCCATAATGGAGATTTAATTAGGTTGCTGTTGTATTAATTGCCTGTATGGTTTGCTTTTCCCAAGCAGAAATCTGGAAGACTTTAGCAAATTATGGAGGCTTGAATTTGCCTGATTTCCTGCAGAAAGTGGGGTCAATAGGTCTCAGACTGTAGACACACTCTTCAGGCAGGCAGCAGGGGGTTGGCTCTTAATGGCACTTGAGAGATGCTTAATTGCCTTTTTGAAATGTTTTTCTCAAATGAGAGGCATGGTTCTCCCATCCATTAGTGTGTGTCTACGGGGTTTTCCCTCTTTCCATCATCCTTTAGTAAGTTCAGAAGCAAAACCTCCTTAAAAGTTGCCTTACTTTTCCTAAGTTATGACTAGCAGGGGAAAATTTTCATGCCTTTCTGAAAGTACTAGAAGTTGGGATGTAAGGAATGTACCTAAAATTTAGGTTTATGAGGGAAATTCACGACCATTTTGGGTACATATGTGTATGTTTGCACACATATGCATACTATATTTCTTTCTGTAAGTACCTAAAATAGTCTTAGATTATGGAAAAGGAATAATCCTTCTCAAAAGATATATCACGCAATTTGTTAGGAAGTGCTGTGGACAGAGAGAAAATATTTCTCGAAAAACTTCAAATGGGAGCCATTAATCTAGGTAGCAATTCTTGCCCGTAAGTAATAAATAGAACATTGTCTGCAGATGGCTCTACCAGTTATTTCTTCTTGTAGGACAGAAACATAATATTTTCTTGGCACTCTGATTATGATGTTAAACCTCTGTTTCAAGTATTAATGAAAAGAAGTTTCTGAGAGTTATGTTAAGAAGCTGCTAGACATTGCCAGGGTCATTTGGATAATAGCAGTCTTGGGGTGGGGGTTGTGTGAAAACAAGTCTGTAGTAAAGCTTTAATGAGGTGGATTATGCTCTGGTAACATTTAGATTGTGATTTGCTGTAGGAATTATTGAAGCTACAGCAAAATCAGAGGGCTATCCCCATCTGCCACTAGTCATCTTGAACAACTAGCAAAGTATATACAAAAGCTTTTATTTTAGAAAATGTAATAATCTGAAAGCAGATTTTTCTCTGCACATATCAGTTGCTGAAGTAATGAATGTATATTTTCTGAATTACTGAGTGTGCTTTCACAGGTAGCCATGTCCATTTCATGAACCAAAGTTCCATATTGTACCATTACTGTTTCTACATTATCCTATTATTCCTCTTGGGTAAAAAGTAGAACTTTGTGTTTTCCATTAGGACCCTCACAAACAGTTTAAGATTAATGCTGCTTTTACCAGACCTGATAAAATGTGTGTAACTGAAGGCCAGTCTGTCTTTCCAGCTATTTCAGAAGTCTACTAAAACATACTACTCCTACTGACAGGTCCTTGCCTGGAACATACTCTTAGACCATCCTGGACAAAAGAGTGTGCCAATGCTGTGCTTAACTTTTCTGTCTCACATATTTATCCCCTCTTCAGTTTTGATTTGTTCATAGAAGGAAATCATATTCACATCGTATTTTTTTTCCTCCTTTACCAAAATGGTCAAAATGTTATGATGTCTTTCAGTAAAGAGGCTCTTTATTCTCCTCATCCTTGAAATCATTCTAGTTAGAGGAGCCTAACCATTAAACACGAGGAAGGTGATTGCTGAGTATATAAAGTTAAGCAAAGACTAAATAGGGGAACAGAAAATTTCAAAGTTTACTTCCTACAACTATGACCTTGTAACTCTGAGTCTGTAAAACTTGCTTTACTCTTGATACAAGCAGGCTTATGGTATGAGTTTAGCTGGAGGATTTAACAGTATTTCTGTAAGCTGCTGGCAGTTGCTAACCTCCTACAAGTATTCGTAGTTTTTACAGGCTAGGATTCAAAACTTCCTTGCAAAACAGCATCACTCGGTTTCTACTTTCCCAACTCCCCTTTTCACCTTGTCCCAAAGGGTTTGGTTTTTCCCTTTGCTTCTCTGTCCGACCCCTGCTTGGAACATCAGTTGGAATGGAAAATTTGAGACTAAAATGCTGGTATTTTCATTCTTGTCAAATGGTCCCTTCACTGCTTCCTCCCCCATGTTGTCAGCTCCAAAGGGGGTTGGCACATTCAGTGGGAATTTAGTTGTCTGTCTTGTCTTTTGCCGTCTGGGCTGGCTTCCTTATGGTGTATATTGAAGTAAGACCTTTAAAGTCTTAAAAAGGGTGCCCTAGTTAAAATTCACAAGGAGCAGATAACTCTGAAATTCATCTTTGAATCTCATGTATTTTTAAGGTTTTTTTTATGTAACAGGTGGGTTTTTTCCGCTGTTGAACAAACTTTGTAGGAGCTGGTACATTGCTCCTCTTTGTATCTGCTTTTTCCCTTTTTGCTTGGGTGCACATTTCATGCCAAGTTCATGGGTTTGTTCTTTTGGTTTTGTTGTCGTTAAGACTTTTTCACTCTGAAATTGTAGTGCTGATTAAGTTTGTCTTTGTTTATTGACTCCTGACTATAAATATAAATGTCTTGAAATAATAATTAGTAAATGAGAATTGAACCATGCTAGCTGGGCTCAATTCACCTTGGTTTTCCTTCTCCACAAATCTATCTGCCTTTTCCACTTTCGTTTTCACCTTAACCCCTATTTGGTTGCAACATTACAGCTAGACAAAAATGAAAATTGAAATAAGAAAGAGACTGGAATAAAGGTTTTGAGAAATTGCCGAAATCAGAATTGGAGAGTCAACATGCCTGATCTGAGCAAATTACAAATCTGATGGTTAGGGCCTGGCTATATGAATTACTCCCTACTGTGATAGTTCACTTTAATCAAATTGGTTTGCTGTTTTCTTGTTTTCCTTCACAGAAATGGAGCAGTGTGAGCAACCCACTCTTCCTTCCACTGATCCCACCTCAGTCCCAAGGTTTCACAGCTGTGGTTCTGACCTATGACCGAGTGGAGAGCCTTTTCCGGGTTATCACCGAGGTGTCTAAAGTGCCTAGTCTCTCCAAATTGTTGGTAGTCTGGAATAACCAGAATAAGAATCCACCAGAAGGTAAAAACCCATGGGAGGGGTGGTGAAGGAAGGGGCATAGCATGTCTATTGACACCTGTTACAGAATGACCTCTCTTTTACATCATTTATATTCAAGAAGTATTTCATGGTTCTTTCAAAATAATCAGTTGGATTTTTTGTGACAAAGTGTTTGAAAGTGAAATAGGGGAAGCCAAAGTAGATAAGAAGAAAAGAAGTATACCAGTGGTTGTGCTGCTAACTTCTGAATCAAAAGTTATAAATACAATATTACAGAAACATTTCTGTCTTTAACATTTTTGGAGGGAGTAGTAAGGAGAGGCCTAGTTTTGATCTGTCAATACTTGCTTTTATTTCTTTGTGGACAGACTTTCATCACAGTGTGTATACTGCTGCTACTAGACTGTTTCTAGAGCAAATGTGGTTCAAAGCAGCAAAGTAGTTTGAATGCTTGGAGCTAGAAAATAAGTGAATATTTTGATTGATGAAATGAAAATTTGAGACATTACAGGTGTCCAAAATGGAGTTTACATACCACTAGAATATCTTGTGAAAGTGCTAGTGTGCTTGCCGAGTAAGACAATACATAAGTTCCTGTTTTAAAATATTTCCCTTTCCAATTTGCTCCTCTTTGTAGTATGTGAGTGAGTCTTGTGTCATCTGCATGGCTTTTAAAATTGTTTTAAAATTTGTGGTTATTTTAAAATGAGGACTCATTCACAGGCATTTTCCCAAGTTATTTATATGTATAGATTTTTGGAGCAAGGTTTTGTTTAAAAGGTATATTAATTACTCCAATGTGAATTCAGTGCTGTAAATCTCTCAATTATTTTATTTTCAGTAGCTGAGGTGTGCTTTGCCAGCCTGTCATACTCCTGTACTCTGTCCCCTTGTGCCAGGACCTCAGTATCAGGCTGCCCAGTCTTCACAGCTTGCTGCCTACATTTTCAAACCCAAGATCATTATCTCATGGTTTTTTGACTCCTTCCATGCAATGTCATTGTACACTCCATGGGCTGCTCTGTGTCCAACCAACTCCCTTCTTTCCCATCCCCAGGCTGCCTGCCTCACGAGACCATGCTGCCCCTAATCTTCTCCCAGGCTCTCAGCTGGAAACACAGGTCCTGACATTAGTGAATTCCATTATGAGATCACCATGGAATAAATGGGAAGTCTTGCCCCATGTAAGGGAAGCTAGCTAGGCTTGGCCTTTGGTAATCTTCTCCGGTGCTAGACAGACTGTCCAATACTGATCATTTTATTCCTGTGCTTACTGTTCCCTAGGGTGGCTTTCTTCAAGTTCTGAACACCAATACTAAAATCCTGAGTGTTGTGCTAGGCAATTAAAGCCTCCTCATTCTGGATTAAATATTGTAGCTATAGTTAGCTGTATATGAGCCTGGTTCCCATGTGCTGTACATATGGATCTGTCATTCTCATCTGAAAATGCGGTGACTTTGTGGGACAAGAAATGTTGCCTTCTAGGAATACGTGTTCAAAAAAAATGCTGTGTTGTGGGTTCTTCTGTCTTCTGTAGTGAATGGAGTGTGTAGTTAGGACTCCTCACTTTATAATTCTCTTTCCAGAGGCTTCAACTTCTGCTGTGTTCTACTCTTCAAGGTTAGTTATTCTGCATAGCAGCAAGATGCAGTGTAGAAATTTATCCCTGACCACTTGTCTTAATTTACCATCTCCTAAGAGCTCAGAGTCAGTCTATTGCTACCATTCACTTGGCTCATTTGCCATTTTGGCAACTTGCTGCAGTTTAAAGCAGAGTAGCTTTATTGTTTACTTTAAAAAGTGTTCTTTATTACTTCTGGGCTAAATACCTCAAGTTTAGTCATATTTTAAATGTTTTGCAACTCTTTAGAGTAATAATTTTTGCATATAAATTGATAACAACAAGATTTTTTGCAGTAAGCAGTTCTTTTCTAAAAGCAAAAAGGTTTAGTGATATATACATTTATGTGATCACTGAGTGTGAGTGGATTCAACCCAGATGAATTGTCTCCACATTTCCTTCACATTTTCTTGAGTCTGAGAAACAGGAAAGTTTAAGCAAATAGATCATTACAATAAGCTTTTATTTTCAATCATTGTATTAATATTGAAAGCCAAAGTGTGTTTAATGTTTTTCTGCCCTTATTACTGCTAAGTCATAAACTAGTTTAAAAAAAAACCCAACCTGTAGAGCTTGAAATTGTGGACTTGAGAGCACAGTTGAAAGCATAAGCAGGTTTGTCCTCGCATTAGCCTAAGCATTGCATTGAAGCGAATAACTATTTTTTAGTGTCCCTTGTCCATTTATTGCTGTTACAACCATTGTAATCTCTTGGCCTGTGGCTAGAGAGAGGTCAGTTTGATTAAATGAACTTGTTTTATTCCAGATCCATGCAGGGCATTCCACTTGGCTCTTCAGCCAGTCTCTCGTTCAGTCTGTCTATTGGTGATCCTAATCCCCGGACTTCAAAGCTTCTACTGTTTATAGCCTGTTAAAGCCAGGAAGTTTCTGATGGATTAGAACAAGGAATGAGTTTGAAGTTTGTAATGTGCACCACTGTCACTGATAAAGTCTAGTTTATTACCCTACAGTAGTATCTGCACTTTTATGGCTATTCATTTTTAATTGGTTGTAGTGAAGCAGAGGTGCTTAACGTTCTAGAGCATTGAGTGCTCTATTTCTTGGTCCTTTGCACCTAAGGGACATGTGTCAGTACAGAAGCAGATCTTGGCTTTTGTCATTGCAACGCTTGGTGTCTTCATTTTGTTTTGCATGTGTAAGAGGGAGGGCTGGGTGGAGAACATCCAAATTGCCTTCCTTAGTGAGTATGTGTGCTAAATTGAGAATTGGGTTTAGGTTTCCTGGGATGCAGCTGGCAAAGTGCCACACAAGTGACATGTGGTCTTTCCTTTCTTTCCTCTGTCAACACCAGAAAATTATTGTAACTGAAAATATCATTATTATCAAAACAATATGCTATGCATTTGCAATAATGCCTTTATGTAATGATACTCACGACTTGGGAGGAAAACCAAATTAAAATTAAATACTGTAAAAATTGTACAAAATTTAAGATTGTGGAGTCACATGTTGTCACCGCCATCAGTAGTGCTGAGCATCCCAGCTAAGAGGCTGTAGCTGATCTTGGCTGCTGTGCAGTGGTAACAGGTGTGGGGAGTGTGCAAGATGTCTGGAAACAAACTTCTTTCAAACCTAGACCTCTCAGGACAGATGCAGCTCTGATGCAACAGAAATTTTTTGTTATGCTGGCTGATAAAAAAGGTAAGCAGGTAAGAGGACAATGGATTAATTAAACACTTTACTGGGAAGTTTTCAACCACATAGCATGTAAAAATATAAAATTGGAGAACTACATATATGTGAGCTAGATATCAGTAGTAATCTTAAGATTTTTTTCCTTAGTCTTAAGAGTTTGTAAGGATCTTTTTTTAACTTAATGTCTGAGAGCTATCTGTGGAAGTCTGAACTCATGGTTCTGTGTTTTCTTTAGAAGCAGTGAAAAGAAACAAGATGGGTCTTTGAGAAACACAGATGCCTTGTGCAAAGACAACAAAGTTTGAAGTTAATACAGTGTTTTTGATAGTAAAAATATTAGATTTTAGATGTGAAATAGCAGAAAGAAAATATCACATGCAGTGATGATTCTAATCTGGAACCTTAAAACGTTATAGAATCAGCTTGTTATCTTAAGTACTCAATGAATTTAGGGATGTGATCTCTGCTCTGTGTCTTTGGCTGAGATTTGATATTTTCTCTGCCATACATTGTATGCAAGAAGCTCATCAATGCAGCAGTAATGTCAGTAGGCCCATAACTGTGTGTGTAATACTAATAAAAACAGTAAAAGCCTTGAAATATTACAGGAAAAAAAATCAATTTTTTTCCTTCAGTCACTCTGGATCAATTAAAATAAACATTGTGGTCCAAGTGCCTGGTGCTGGGAATATTTGTGTAGAAATCATTATTTTGTCCATCAGCCAAATATTTTTTTCCATTCATTCATTGTGTTTTTCTAAATTGCTAGTTCTGAAATTCAAGAAAATAGTCTGGTATAGAAATTTCCACCAACGTTTGTTTCAGACAAGTGAAGAAACCACTTTGTCTATCACACAAATCATATTACAATGTATAAATTCATTACTGTTAGCAAATATGCAACAAGCTACAAATCATGTGTGGTAGATTGATTCCTTTTTAGGTTCAGTTTTATGAAAAATGAAAAGTGTATTTTAAAGAATATGTATTTTCTGGTTAGTTGTGGATCCTGGAGCTAAGTTGCTGATAAATTTCTTATGGTATTACTGAAATAATAATCTTTATGTTTCTATTTGATGCTGCTAATGGACAGCATTGATATAAATTGTCGGGGCTAAAGAAAGTGAGTATTCTTTGGATTCCTGTATCTTAAGGAAGTGTTATCTTTTAAAAAAATAATAAAAACATTTCCAGTGACAGATTTGGGTTTTTTTGCATACTGTGTCTCTGGTAGTTAGCACTGATAGGAATGTTTTTTTTTTAACTTCTCTCTAAGTTTTGAATTAATTTGGCTTATTGAGGATGGACTTAATGCCGTTTTCCTTGATTAGCTAGAGGAGTAATTAATGGTGATTTTAGTCTTCTATGAGGCATATTACAAACATTTTGCAATATTACTTCTTAGGGAAATCTAGAAAATTAGCCTATCAAACCCATCTTATCAAACTGGGCCCTAGTGTCCTAGAAGTAAATATTCTGGTTTTTTTATATACAAAAGGAATTCTGTGGATTTCTGTAGAAAACTATAAACACTGTAATGTGAGTAGAAAGCACATGTTTTGAACACTGAACAGACTTTTTCACTCAGCCATAATGGAAGAAATTCTGATAACAAGTAGAAGTAATATGCTTGATGTTGTTTTTGATAGGTTTTTGAAACTTCAGACTCCAGCTAAATTCTGCCATTCAGTATTAGAGACTGAAACAGTATTAATTAGGTTTCATCAGCAATGTTCAGTTAGTTGCATTCATGCAAACTACAGCTAGAATAAATATCAGATGAGAGCTTGTACAAAAGTTCAGGCATGAGGATTGAGTATGTTGTATGGGATTCTGTGCAACTGCAAGTACAGAACATGTTTAGAGATGTTTTCTGCCAGTTTTTTATCAGTCTTTGTCTACCTTGCACAATTTCTGGAAAGGTTTTTCTTTTTTATAAATTTCCAAATGGGCTCCATAGAAGTTTTGGGAAGTCAGATCATTATAGGAATTAATATTCTGGACTCAGGTTGTCACTAGTCATGAGATATTCTTAGCTGTTGTTATTGAGGCAGTAAAGCAGAAAAAGAATGTTTGTACAAATGTCTTTGGGTGAGTCATCAAAATGCCATGATTTTAGCCAATAAACAGATTTTTAAAAATTTGTCATATTGGTTTTAATACTGACAGGCATTCAGTTCTTGCCATCAAGAGTGTATGCTGTATTTCCAGCTCCTCATTATCCTTACCTGCTGCTTCCACTGCCAATGCAACAAACCATATGCATTCAAGTATCACTTGCTATTTTTTTGAACTTGGTACTACTTAGAAGTGGTGTCGCAGGAATATTGGTTAGCTCTGTACAGCTGCTGTGCTGATTCTCATTTTCCCTAGGTTGAGTGTTGAAATTGGGAATGGATGATTAGTACATAGAGTAAGTAATTTCCTTTGTAAACACACTTCTGCCTGCTGACAAGATCAACAATGTGTGTGCTACAAAAGGACTTCTTCAGATGTTATTAACTTCGCAGTTTCTCAGAAGCAAGGATACAGGGAATGGTGCTCTTTAACAACACAATGTGTGTCCTGGTTCCGGCCAGGACAGGGTTAATTTTTGCAGTCTGTACCACCTCGGTATTCTGTAGTACCTCACTCATTTTGAGGGGAAGGGAGTCTCTTCCCAGGAGAAGGGCTTCCTTCTGGTTGAGAAAACTTGATGGAAGGAGCTGTTTAGTATTGTCTATCTTTGGGTTTTTCTCCATGTGAATAGTTTTCTTTCCTGTACCCTGTTGTTAATACTGTTACCACTTATAACCACAGTGTTACTGTTCATTTTGTCTCGTTGCTGTTTCCAGCTTGTGATATTTGCCTTTTGTGCCTCCAATTCTCTTCCTCTCCATCCTCCTGTAGCAGGAAGGGGGAAGGGAAAGAGTGAGAGAGACCAAGAGGTGTGTGGTTTGGAGGGTCTTGGTGGGGGCACTGAACTGGGGAGTACCATTCCCAAACCATGACACAGTGCCATTTCTCTTTGAAAAAAAATAATACCTTCCATGGAAATATCGTGCTCTATTATTTTTAATGATCCCCCTTTTATGTATGATGTAACAGTTCATTCAGTACTGAGAAACAGGGCTGGATTTCAGACTAAGAAATCGTTTTAATATATAAACAGTGTGCAAGCTTATGTTAGTTACATTTTCATTACAAACATCTGATCAAAAGCCTAGGGAGGTGTGGAAAATGAGAGAGGTTTTTTGTGTGAGAGGGTATTCCTTTAGACTCTAATGAAGTTGCCTCTTTCTCATGACTGTCCTCCCTTCTCTTATTTACAAGTCTCATGTGATTTACTGGCAGCTGTAGCTGAGAAATGCATAATTAGAGGATGGGATTTTTTGCTGCTCATTTATATGTGAGTGTTTTAACTGGGAATGTAACTATGTCACCTTTTTATCCTACAGTTTAAATAATCTTGAAATCATGCTTGGAAATTTTGCTGTGAGATGTGGACTTGCAGGACTTAATGGTGGAATTGTGGGCTGGCCAGAAACACAGCCATGGATGTATGTGGTTGTTAGGGTCTGTAAGCCCATTAGAAGAGGGAGCTGCATTGGGCAAAGTTGGAAAACTACTAATTTTGTGTTTAGAGGACCACACACTCTTTTCTATGGGCTTCTCCAGCAATCACTGCATCAGTAGTCCTAAATAGCACATAATGCCAATCGTGACCTGAGTCATTACCAGAGAGCAAGTGTGTTATTCACTCTTCTCTCATGGTTATTTCAATATGACATCCAATAGGAGGTGCCTGTCATTCTCTTCAGAATCCTTGTATATATAGACTTGTATTCACTCCAGAGAGCTTTATTTCTGTAATTAGCTTCTATTTTCTGCTGCATCACAGAATCCTCACTGATTTTTTTAAAAAGTAAGAGTAGTCCCCAGTCCAAACATGCATTTTTTACTTTTGTATGCCTAAAGGATCTTGTGCCATGATGTGAGATTCTTAAGCTTCTTTTGTGTTTGTCACACTCAGTTAAAGGTCTGTCTTACTGTAAGAATAAAGCCTGTGCTTTTACCTTGGTTATAACAAAGTCTAGTAAACTGAGAATTTCCTCCATATAGGTTTTGCTAGTGCTGAGGTTTCTCAGAACTTTCCAAGCAGTATCTGAAAATTCAGTCTGATATTACAGAAGTGGCACACCCTGCTTCTGATTGCTCTTTCAGTACAAATACTTTCCTTTTGTGGTCCTTTAAAATAAATACAGACAATTTTAACCTTCCTGATGGATTCTGAAACTTTGGCTTCTGAAGTGACTGTCCTTTATCTATATGTATTTCTTTTGGAGTTCCTGTGGCAGAGCTAATTTCTAATACTTGGATCTCTCACTGGAGTCTGCTGTCCTTTATGATAGTCCATTTTGCCCAGGTTGCCAGTTGTTGCCCAGGTGTCATTGTGTCATAGCATCTCCCATGTGCTTCCATCTCTGGAGGGGCAGCAATCTCCAGTATCAAGTCAGCCTCTAGGCAGCAAGTAGCCTTGACATTTTGCATGCTGCAGAGTAACTGGTACCCTAATGTCTTATTCAAAGTTTCTCCAAAATGCTTATATTTTCTTTTCATTAATCTAAGGCTAAATTCAGACACTTTATATTATGTTTCTCAAAGCACAAATATTTGACAGTAACATACCCGTTGTTGAGAACTGGTCATTTTGAGAGACTTTCCAAGACCTTAGTAAATCATGTGGATTTAAGAGGATTTGCTGACATCTGAGATGCATGCTGATTATAATTAGATTACATCTTCATTTTTCATATACTTTTCATTACTTTTTCTTCTATAACCATTTTTTATGCAAGTGGCATGTCTGTTAGTAAGCTATCAAATAGTTGATTTTTCAGAAGAGCTGGAAGTTTAATGCTTAAATGCATTCTTGTTTTTTCGGAATTATAATTTTTCAGTCCTAGTGAATTTTCAGTTTCAATTTCTGTTTCAATATATTCCTGCACTTTGTTGCAGTTTGGTTGTCATTTTTTCAATATGTAGAACACACAAAAAGAAGAAAAGACTGAATAAAAGAATGCTTAAAATGTATCAAATGTAAACTTTGATGTTACATATAAATACAAATTTACAAATGCATGCATAAGTATGGCAATTCTGATTGCAACTGAAACACTTCTAGTATTTTTGGGATCTATCAGGCTGTTTAAAATTATTTTATACCAATCCTGAGGTTACCTCTGGGTAATTATAGGCAATTATCCAGAGATCTTTAAGAAGCTTGCAAACATTACACAGTGTGTAGTCTTTATGAGGCAATGACATCTGGCTTTGTGAGGTACCTGCAACTGTCATGATTTATAAAATGGTTCTTGCACATTCTATAGTAAACCAGTAAGAAAGCAGTGGGTGAAATCAAGAGTGCTAATTTGCAATAATCAGTTCCAGTCATTCAATATTGCTGCCTGCTGAGGTTACAATGACTAGTAAGCTGAAAATTTTGGAATTTCAGTGGTCTCCTACTGGAATCATGATTTCAGATTATGATTCATGCAGGACTTTTAAAGACCTTAAAATGCTGAGAATAAAATGAGCTCATAATGCTGTAATTGGAATCAATGCTCCATTTTTGTGGTGGCCCCAAGGAGCTTGCTGTATCTCCCCAGCTGGTGGCTGACCATGACTTCCACTGGAATCCATCAGTAATGGAATTGACTCCTTCCAGCTGACTAGTGGTCAATATCACAAGCCAGTCAAGAGTGCTAGGGCTAATGCCTTATGCTTTTCTGGTAGAAGGACAAGAGGTGAGTAAAACAGGACAAGAAAATGCATATGTGTCAAATAAAGGCCATGGTCCACAAGACCACACAGATAAAAGTAGATTTTACAGACACATTTTTGACTTTACAGGAAAAACCTTTGGGTAGGAAACTGAATACAAATTTTGCCAGTAAATATCACTCCTTGTTTCTTCTCTTCTTTTTTTCTTCTTTTTTTCTTTTTTTTTTTTTTTGGCCACCCATGCGTGCCAATCCTCTGTTCTAAAATACAGCTCCAAGAAAAACTGACTTTTGAAGTCTTGCTGTGGTTTGGAAATATTGCTTTGTTTTCCTGAGTGAAGTAGTGTTTGGACTCTGGTGTCTTTTAGCAGTGTGCAGATTTGTGGGTTTTTTGAGTGTTGCGTGAGCTGTTAAATCTGAGAGGCCCATTGGCAATGAGGATGTGGACACTTCTTCCTGAGAGCAAATTTTACTTGTACATGTGGGAATGAAGCAGCTTCTCTTCTTCTCTGGTACTGTTTTCCCAGTGCAACAGACTGATGGTGGAAAGAGTGCAAAACTGTTGTGGAGACAGACCTGATTCAAGGTTATAATGGAGTTGGAAGTGTGTGCACATAATTGTATCCCATTATTTTTGGAAACCAGCATTCTTCAGATCCTTCTGCTGAGAACAATTCCAGAATATGATCATATGTTGTTTAAAAACTTAAACCATTTTCTCAGGTTAGGACTTCTCTTATTTTTGCCCTTACAGTGGCTTTTTTCATTGGCACCTATTTCAGCTTCCACTTTCCATTCTCAAAACACAGAAACAAGGATCTTATTTGATCTTACGCTCTTTTCTGAATTTCTGTATTTGCTCCCCATGTCCTAGTAGTTTTATTCAAACTTATTCTTATTGTGATGATAGTCATCTTACTGTTCATGGAGTTTGAGGCAGAAGGTGCAGTAAGACCATCTGAGTTGACATGTGAATCATGAGTCACCACATTGCCTTTTTTTTCAGTCTAGTGACTTCTAACTTGACTTTATCTTCTATAATAATACCCAGTCTTGTTGAAAGATAAGATGTACAGAACCAATTGCTGTCCTTTTTAACTTTTGCCAGAGGTTAACCACTGTAACTATTAAAAATGTCTGCCTTATTTATACTTTGAATTTGCCTGGCTTTAGATTCCAGCAGTTGTTTTTTGTTATGTCTTTCTCCAGTTTGTTGAAGATACATGTAATTTTTCTTCTTCTGTAGGTGCTTGTACATGTTAATCAAATCTACTTTTTGTTCCTTCTTTTAGTAAACTAAACAGATTGATCTCCATGTTCTACCAAAAGGTGTTTTCTCCTGACCTCAAATAACTCATGTAATTATTTTTGCACCATTTTCAGTGTTTTAACGTGGTTTGAAGTATAAAAACACCAGAATGAAACAGTATTTTAGCATCTGTCTGTCTGTCTGTTTATAGGCAAAATTGCCCTGCCCTCTGTCCCCACTTCTTAGTACATACCTATCTATATATTAAAAAATTAGATGAATACATTCTGCCATAGCAGCATGCTGAGAACTAATGTCCACTTTGTCCCTTTAATCTTTTTCAGAAGCTGCTTTTAGGGAAAAAGTTGCTTTGGTCCTAGTGTTTAACTGTGTGTCAAATGTGTCCCTGTGTTTTTTGTTCAAATGCACCTAGTTTACTGAGTAGTCCAGTCATATAGACTTTAGTAAACTCTGTATGACTTTATTGTCCTCACTATTTTTCATGTCTCCAGGCTTTGTGTCACTTGCAAATTGCACTGGAAATTTATATATATTTCAGACATGAAAATTCCAGTGGCTTCAGGCCCAATATCAGTTCCTCTGGACTCCACTTACCACAGAATCAGAGAATGGCTGAGCTTGGAAGGGACTTCTGGAGATCAGCTGTCCAACACCCCTCTCAAGCAGGAATATCTCAAGTGGGGTGCACAGAACCATCTCCAGATGGCTTTCAATATCTTCAAGAGTAGAGATTTCACTACCTCATTGGATAACCTGTGTTAGTGCTGTCACACTCCCTCTGAAAAAGTCTCTCCTGATGTTCAGAGGGAACCTCCAGTGTTTCAGTTTGTGTCATTGCTTCTGGTCCTTTCACTGGCCACCAGTGAAAGCTAGTTCTGTCTTCTTTGCATCTTCCCTTCAGGTATTTGTACATATTGGTGAGGCCTTCCTTGAGCCTTCTCTTCTTTAGTCTAAATAGCCACAGCACTCTCAGCCTTTCCTTGTAGGGGAGATGCTGCAGTGCCATTATTACCTTCCTGGTTCTTTGCTGAACTCTCTCCAGTTTGCCCATATCTCTCTTGCTTTTATTTAAAATACTTTTTCATGAATAGTTGCTTTTGGGATGTGTCATACTGTAATAATGACTGCTGTTAACCTTTGTGCTAGAAACTCTACACAGTTGTATGCATTTAGAATGAATATTTAATATTCAGCCCTTACTTCCATTTCCTTTAGCTTGGTGCTCTTTACTTATACCTAAGTTATTCTTTCATAGGAATAGAATAGGATTTTGAAAATTTTTGAATGTATGCAGAATCTGTTAGCATGACACTTAAAGTGCTACATGTTAAACATGTAGGAAAAAAGGAAATTAATCCCATTGTAGAGTGAATTGGATCCAGTTTTGTGTCTACAGGGAGTTTTCTTGCTATTTAAATCCTCATTTGACTTGTGAATTTTAATGTTTGTGTACGCCAGTGCTCTTCTACTTGGAAGAATGCTGTAGGCCACAAGTAAGAATCCATTTGTATTTATGTAGTTTTAAATTATCACTGTGACTTAGGACTTTGAAGATGAAAGAAATTGCTGAGACACAGAATCTTCTCCCTAACAATAGTCAATAGTGCTAAACATTTAATTGATATAATAAAATTTATTTTTCTCAGCCCTTGATAGAACTAACATTCTCAGTAAAATTCTTTATGACCCCTAGACTTGCAGTCAGTGGTTGTATACTGTTGCTTCAAATTATTTTAGTTGCATTTGAGTGAAGTATCTTTTCATGCTTTGCGTCCTAAACCAATACATGTTGGCTCTGTGAGTGTTGCAAGTTGCTGTTTTGGGCGAGCTATTCTCTTTGTAGCTGCCCATGAAACTCTTTGTTGAAAGACACAGAGGGAAATGTTGCTGAACTTCTGTCTCTTGCCTTCATATGCTCTCATGTTTGCCAAACTGAAAATTCACCATTAAGAAGCATTTGTTTAGATGTGAGGAAGAGTAAAGAGCAGCTAAGATCGATATGCAGACTCAGAAGTAAAGTATAACATTGAATTCTTTTTCTTCTAATTTTTCTCTCTAGATTCCCTATGGCCAAAGATTCGTGTTCCCCTGAAAGTTGTTAGGACTGCAGAAAACAAACTTAGCAACCGCTTCTTCCCTTATGATGAGATTGAAACAGAAGCAGTGTTGGCTATTGATGATGATATCATTATGCTAACCTCAGATGAACTCCAGTTTGGCTATGAGGTAAGAGAACTGTTTTTTACCCGTCTCTTAGTCTGTCCACTTCAACATTGTATATAAAATCTGTATAAACTGGAGGAAGCACTGCACAGTCTTTTCATTCAGATTGTTGCATCTCTCTTTACCATAACAGTTCAATGCCAACTGAAATAGTTTTACAGATAGTCATTACTTTATTGAAAAACTTGCCAGCTAAGAGGTTTTCAGTAACTGGCACAGGAGTGCCAAGAGACTCCAGAAAATGTTGTGGTGGAATTAGTGTAGTGGAAACAGTCTGAAGACTGAACTGCATTCTTCTTAACAGCTTCAGATGAATCAGAAATGCTAGCCAAGTGAACATGTCTTGATGGACAAGACAAGTTTCAGAGATTAAGTGTTGGGGACAGAGGAGGCCTCTTGAGGACATGCCAAAGTAAGGTGGAGTGCAGTGAAAAGAAGAACTGAAGAATTTCAAGGAGGGGACACATGGATCATGTGCTTGAAATGGCAAAGCTTCAACAGCTGCTGTTGTGATGAGGGTATGGACAGAAAGAAAGCTTGGCTAAATCAGTTACCCATGGCGGTACAGAGAGATGACAGTCTTCATAGGTACTTGAATTGTTTGTTAGAAGAGCACTTGAAGAAACACTGTTGTCTTCCTTCCAAAACTATGTTTTGGATTAGGTAATTTTTGTCTTCCATTTGTATTTGAGTGTATGACACAGTCCATAACCTAACATTACTGTTACATGTGTGTATTTAAGAAAAAGATGCTGTATATGTAAACAAATCAGAAACATTAAAAAATGTAATACCATATTTTAAGAAAGCTTTGAATTATTTAGTCACACCTGTGCATGCATTATCAACAGCAAAACAACACTGGGCTTCCTACGTGAGAGCTAGAACATGAGACTGTTATCTAAGTTGAATGAAATTGTGAAAACTGCTTCTCTAAGGTGGAGAAAGCTAGTGAAATGTGATAGTTGTACAATTTTTAGCAATCTTAAGTGCAGTTAATACAAGATATTTTTTAAAGATATGTTGTAAGTATTTCTTTAATGTATGTACGTGCGTGGAAAAATATTGCTCTTTCTCCCTCTCAAATAAAAGAGACTGTTTGCAAGTAGCAAGCTTTTGGACTCCAGAAATGTCTTGTGATGATGTAGCTATGCTGAAGTAATAACAAAGATGTTAAGTAGTGGAGACAGAGGTTTCATCTATCATGTGTGTCTCCA
Source organism: Rhabdornis inornatus (assembly GCA_013397075.1). Taxonomy (NCBI): domain Eukaryota; kingdom Metazoa; phylum Chordata; class Aves; order Passeriformes; family Rhabdornithidae; genus Rhabdornis; species Rhabdornis inornatus. Next base: position 2,502,369 of record VWZS01001621.1, on the reverse strand, counting down.
GAAAGGAAATACTTCTCTTGCCAGGTTAAGAGTAGTGGGTTAATACATGAGGTGTGAAAGATGGAAGGAAGAGAAGACAACTGAAGGAAGGGGATTTTGGCTACACAGACTTTCTCTATACTTTGTTGTCTACACTGAATGTTTTAAACATGGTACTGCAACAGCAGAGCAATCAAGTGCTGGCAGTTCTGCAAGCTGACTTACTTTTGCCTATGTTGGTGCTTATAACTCCTAATTTTGAGGGTGATCTGATGGGATGAAAGACAGCAGATCCATAATGTGCATGCTGCATAAATCATTGCTCCATTTGCAGTTTGATTTTCATTTCCATAAAGTTGTCTCAAATAAAGTGACTAAGAGTAAGGAGTGACTTACTGAAGTCTCCTAACTGACTGTGTAAGTAGCTCTGCTATTGGCAGAGCAGGCTTGAAGGGCTTTGAAGCAAAGGTTCAAAGTGCAGCTAAGTTCCAGCTGTGTCAGCCAGGAGTCTTGCAAAGCAGAGTTTGGTTTTTGTGTGTCTGAACTCTTAATTTTTAACACTCTCAATGGACAATATCTGTAGCATCACATATATGGAGTCTGGTCACTCACACAGAAAGGAGTTCTCCTCATGAAAAACAAAAATAAGGCAAAGAAAATTTGATGTGAAATCCCCTGTAGTCAGTGCAATTAGGGGATAATTGGGACCTGCAACTGTTCATCTCCTAGGATTAAGTCCAGCAGGTCTAGCAATTTGACTGTGCTGGCTCATTTATTAGCCTTATGGCCATGTCCCTTGGTTGCAGGGACTATCTGAGTCACAGTCCTTATATTCTGTGTGTGAATGTAACTGTTTGGACATGAAATAGTTTAGTTTGGCAGACTGGAAACTATTTCTTTTGCAGTTTTTTGCATTATATTATAAATCCTATTCCTTTTTTGATTCTGGGAAGTCAGTTTACTGCACAGTAACATTGATGGAAAATTAGAGTGCTGTATTGAAAAGATAGTTGAGACAAACCTATGAGTAATTTGAGTCCTTATATTTTGAGTTTGGCTTCACCACCTCTACCCCCTCAGTAAATTAAATGAATAGAAATGTCTTTGAATATAGAAGCAGAGCAATTTATTCTAGAAATACAGTTTTCCCCATATAGGGGGTGAGTGATGTAACTCCTCTGGCACAGAAATCAGGGGCTGAAGATTGATCTTTCCTGTCCTTGAGTGTTTGTGACTTGCTTGACAGGCCTGAGCTGGCTCCCAGATGTTTAAATTGTCCTCAGCCTGTGCTAATTTATTTATCTGTTTATGTGTGTTACCAGAAAAGTATCTCTCAAACTCTTGACTCATTTGCAGGGGAATCTAGAGGGAACAGTAGCAGCATATAAGGTTACTAGAAAGTTTTCTTTTAAAAGTAGGTCTGCTTCTGCTTTGGTCATATGAAGGGCTGGAAACGTGACATTCAGTAATTTTCTTTTCTCTCCTGACATCCTTGAGACTTTGCATTTAAACGTGTGGCAAAACCCCCTCTGTCACACACTTGTCTGAATGTATAGAGCAAGCCTAAAAAAAAACCCAGAAAACTTTGATCTCTGTACACTTTCAGCCATAAAAAAATATAGCAACACTCAAAGTGTCAGACATTTTTTACTTGTTAAAAGTGAACTATTATGGTACAGTGATTTATGACCTTGCATAAATCTATCGGAGCAAGCAGAAAAATAGTCCCTATGTGCTGCTGTACTAAGGTAGCAGAAGAATACTCACGACGTTCTGACTTTGAAAAAAGTAGTTCTGTTAAGTTACCTGACTTGGGACAATGGAAAAAAACTGTTATGTCTAGATAATTTTTTTCTCACTTACTGAACTTTTTTTTCACAGACTATCAGAAAGACCAAAGAAATGGAACAAGTATTTAGATTATCATGATCTCAAAAAATTAAAACAGAACCATTGGCCACCTCTGAAGTGTTTTGTTTGGTGTTTGGATACAAGACTGAAATCAAACATTGTAGCATTGAGTAATTTCTTATTGCCTACTTATGCAGCACTTTGTCCTTACAGAGACAAAATACTTTTATTAGAGCAATCATAGAAATAGTCTGAATGGAGATTATTGTTCTGAGCCTATGTTTTTCGTTCATAAAACGTACAGTTTGGTGCATTGCTAAGTTTGCATTTTCTCTGTTGAAAACTTCTGGCCTTCTGTTGGTAGATGACCTTATTCTGTCTCCGAATTGTTTTTCAGTGCTTCATGTCTCTGGCATTCTTTAAAAAAATCTACTCTCTGTTGAGTTGCATATTTTGCTAGGCTGAAATTTTCATGAAGTTTGAATGCCTTCTTCAGAGGAATTCTTACTTGTTCGTTTTGACTTTAAAAGCTTAGTTTTCAGCATTCCTTTGTAGGACAAGTACTATAACTCTGATTAACAAAATAATTATTCACTGCTGGCCACATTCAAAGCTCTTCTTCAAATTGGTGATATTTTACAAAATGTGTGTGTGCAAAGCATCATTTGTCTTTTAATGGACTCTGTGTTTACATTTTGCTTTATTCTTTTAAGAAGAGCACAGGCCATTCCTTTGAGGACTGGGAAAGAATTAAGAGTGGATGGGTCTCTGGAAGGCAGAAGGCATACTGATGGGTTGAGTTTGTTTTCATTTGTAGAGAATAGTCAGTTTCATTCTTAAAATGTTGTCATGGTAGCTTTGGAAATGCTGACTATTTTTCTGTTAATTAAATTGCTGAAATTGCATGTGATTTAATATAGTCTAGTGAATTTAATGCATAAATGTTTGAGAATGTTTTGTACACGGAGAGTTTACTGTTCTGGTGGCACAGCAATTGCACAGAATAGTAGAGGCTGTGAGGCAGAAAGATGAGGCTGGAGGGTGTTTTAGCTGTGCTGTTTAGGTCACTTGGGAACTCCACTTGAAAACAAAATTACTATCATTTCCTTTTGGTTTTTCTTACAAGATTTTTAGTAAGACTACTAAGTCAGAACTTCTATTTGACATTTCATCTGGGGGATGCTTCATCCAAAAATATTTATCTTCAGGGTTGACTAGCAGAGTCTTTGGAATGACTTGTCTGCAAAGATGCATACCTCCTCTTCACTTGGCAACATGTTTTTTCCTTGGATGTGTCCCTTACCAGTATTAAATCAGGCTATCCTTCTTAGTCTGAGAAAGCTGATAAGATCACTGGCTAAAATGAAATGTGTTCATAACAGACTAATAAATTATAGGCAACCATCAAAGAAGAAAAAGGACAGTAGTACAAAATAGAGGGTAGTATTAGAATCATTACCACTATTTCTATTCTGAAAGCTTCCTTATAAGCAGTAGCTGTATATATTAATTTTGGCACAAAGCATATGTATGGATTTGGGCAGCGAGCTGGATGGAGCCATTGGGAGCCTTTCCAGAATTACCATTGAATGAGCTAGTGGTGAACATTATGAAAAACCCAAGCTTTTCCACTGATTTGGAAAGCATTACTTTTAAAGGGAATCTTTGTTCAAAACACCAAAGTTGTTTTTCAGATGCATTGAACTGACCATTTTCAGAGGCCAGCAAATTTTTTCACATGGTAGAGTTGATATTTAGAGTGACACAAGGACATCTGTATGAGTAATGTGCATTATAGTTGGCTTTTATTTTATGTCATTTGGACTCTTGAAGATGACACCAAGGGCAAAAACTAGAAGGGATATGAATCCAGGGTTCTGTATTGAGAAAGCACTGCAGTCTCATGGGAAGCAGTAGCTGACTTTAATCTTTCTTTCAGCTGCTGTTAATATGCATGTCATTTCCTCTACAAGAATTCTTAGCCCAGTACGGTGCAGATCTGTAGTGTTCTGTCAAATCCTTTGTTGAGCCTCAGTAGCTTATGTGGTGGTGCCTTCCAACAGCTGGGAGATAGACATTTTAATATTCAGATTTAAAACTAAATCATTAATTTTTCGAGTCCTGGAGAGTGAGGAATAAATTTTTGAGTGTCGTACATTTAGTTTTGTGTTCTTTATTAAGGTTTTCTACATCATGTCAAAATAGATATCTCAAGCCCTCAGTGGCTTGCCTGCCAGAAGTCTGTATTGTTTTAATTAGCTTATGGCACCAACTTGTAAGTGTCTTATTCTCTTCCTTCAGTTCCAAGTTATCTCTGCTTTCAGGAACCCTCTGTGTTGGAGCATTGTCGTATCTAAATACTATCCCAGTACTTGTGCCCTAGAACTGTCTAGAAAGATTGATTTCTGGATAAAATATAAGGCAAGGAGTCAGAAGATCTGGTTCCCATTCTTGTTTCCTGTATGATTTTTGGCACATTTCCTCATCTGGACGTTTGAAATAATAACTGCTCTCATCATGGGATTCTGAAGCTGTATTAGCTGACAGCAATAAAATGTGTTGAGATATATAGATGAAAAGGTATATAGTAATGCAAAATCACAGAAATGTGGATGCAGAAGCAGTAACTTAAGGCTGACTGTTTTATCATATTTACTTTGACAAAACACTTGCATAGAGTCCTTATAGTCCAGGCCTCCCAACTGTAATGTACTGACACATAAAAAGTGCCCAAAGTGAACTGCTGATGGAGTGACATTTGCAGGATGGTGGAATTCCAGATAACACTTTCTTTACTGTACATTCAACTATAGGGTTCCCTTGTCTTTTGTACAGACAAATGAGATTGTGAAGAGATCCTTGGGGATTTTGAGGTTCTTTGTTCTTGTTGTTGATCTTGCATACAAAAATTTCATTGTGTATGCATCTGTTTGTTTATGCATTACCAACCTAAACCAGAAACTCTTGTAACCTAACTGTATGTTAGAGAGTCAAGACTCATTCTTCCAACTGGCAGTTATCTGGATTAAGGGACAAATTTCAAATAATTTGTCTGCAAATAAAGCAGACAAACTGTATCTAGCAAACAAATAGCATTCAGACACCTCTAAATAATTATAATCCGTCCTCCCTTTTTCTCTAATGCAAAAATTGTCCATTATTTAATGTGGCCAGCAGTGTGGAGAACTGGGGTTGCGTTAATGATGCCCTTCTCCTTGTTCTTGTCTACTGTATTTGATCCTGTAGTCAGCTATAAAATAATGTATGGAGTGACAAGGATGGTATCTTGATTGTATCCAGCTGTCTGGAACAAGTCAAGGGCAAAGCAGCCTTCCATGTAGCCAAGCACCCACTAAAGAATACCAGAAATATTAAAATGTAAGCCAGTTCCTGACAAAGGAAGCAGGTTGGTTAGATCCAAAGCCAGCTGTGAAAGTAGTTAAGTTGTAGTCATATCTACTGACATCAAAAGTTTCATTTTAATCATGCTTGTGTTAAAATCTTTTTGAATAGTAATTTGTGTTTCTCTATAACAATTATTTTCATATTCCATAAGTGGCCTTTTGCTCTGGGATATGGCTTCTCCGAGTTGTAGGGTCCTTCTACAGCTAGCTTGTTCTTTTTTGTACTTCTTGGCAATTTTTGTTCAAAGAATGTGGACTTAGAAGAATTTAAGTGATCTTTGCCCCACTGAAACTCTACCCTTCCGAAGCAGATGTGCTGCATTTGCTTTCTGTGCAGGCCTGGTTAACAGCATGTCATGTTTTTTTTTCTCTTCAGGTCTGGCGTGAGTTCCCTGACAGGTTGGTTGGATATCCGGGCCGCCTGCATCTTTGGGACCATGAGATGAACAAATGGAAATATGAATCAGAATGGACCAATGAAGTCTCAATGGTGCTCACTGGGGCAGCCTTTTATCACAAGGTAATATACAACTTGCACTGTACTAATGTACAATATGTACATTAAAATAGATTTATATGTGTTTCTGTCATTGTTCTATCAGTTTTGGTGGTGCTATGATTATGTTCTTTAAAACAGTTGGAGAACTGATTGCAAACTTTCCCTAGACCTCTTTCAGTTGTTGTGAAAACCACTGATTTGTCTCTGCCAGTGAAATAAAATCATTACTTACCTTCATGAACTTACAAAACTCCTGCCAGTTTGCATGACCTGAAAGTACATAGCAAATTTTGCAGAGAATGTAGCTTTGTAGCTGGCAGGTTCAGAAAAGAAAACCAATTTTAACAAAATTTGTGTGGTGATCAGGGAAGGAATAATTATACAGTTTAGCACCCAAACATTATTTTCTTTCTGCTGAAGTAGTTCTTGTCTGAAGGCACTATCACTTAGCTGCCTGCCCTTCCATGACTGAAATATTTAGTCTTGCAGTTACTGTATCTGTATTTAAAATTATCTTCTTTCTCCCTCTCTCCTCTGCAGTATTTCAACTACCTTTACACCTATAAAATGCCTGGAGACATCAAGAATTGGGTGGATGCTCATATGAATTGTGAAGATATTGCCATGAATTTTCTAGTAGCAAATGTCACTGGCAAATCAGTCATTAAGGTGGGGCTTTTCTGCTGTTGGTCTTTACAAAATTAAAAAACATGAGATACATACTTAAATTTATTCAGTAGGCTTCGATATGTTACTTAATCCTCCTTTTTCTCTCATTTTCCCCCCAGTATGGTATCTTGGTCTCCTTCCATGATAGAAAAGCCCTTCTAGTAAAGTTTTTATATTAACTGAGAACAGAGAATTGTTTTTTACCAGTTGTTTCTGGTGGTTATTTTAGCCATCTAGATGAGCTATAAAAGAGATAATTTAAGTGACAGCTGTACGTGTGTATGTGTGTGTATATGTACATGCCCACATACATATATTTTAACTATTTGAGATCACTAGAGGAAAGAAATTGCCAACTGTCCACAGCTCGCTCTATCATGGCCTGACAACAGCTGATTTATTGGAATGTTAATTGCAAGAACATTAATTGCAAGATCAGCTTTAAATGAACTTTTTATCCTTGAATTAATTTCCTGACATGTTTCGACACGTTTTCAGGTCTAGACATTCACTCCGTACATTCATTTCAAAGTGTGTCAACTTGGAATGAGATTTAGAGGCCACCAGGCATTACTTCAATTAGCAGGGTCCGTTCTCCCATCTGTCCATCATCATTTACTGGGACTGGTGGCTGCATTTCCTAGAAAAGTCTTTAGAAGATAAAGTGTGTGCTTTTGCTGAGAAAGTTTTTGAGCTGTATGAGGGCATGGCAGAGCAATTTGGCACCTCTGTGCGATTCGGAGAGTCTTGCAGAGTTTGCCAGTCAGCTCTTAACTGGAGAGAGCAAAAGAGCGCCTGTTGGATTAACGTTACGGTGAAGCATGGGAAGCTATATTTCATCGCTGTTATGGCTGCAAGAACAAATGGTGTTTATACAGGGACCTTGGCAGTGAGAAAACAGTCATTAAACAGGAATTAAGGAGCTTGTCATCGCCACTTCTTTTCGGTTACAGAAGGAAAAAACCCTCCAAGCCGTTTTTATTGGGCCCCTGTGAATTTTGCAGTCAGCCGAGCCAGATGGAGCTGAATGGAGGAACAGAGTGGCTTTTTTTTTTGTACACCCCCTCTTTTTGAGACAGCTCAGCTTACACTGTAGGCATGTTCAGAGGTATTGCACTGCTCTCTGTGCAAGGAGATTAATGTCCCTTCTGTTGATATTTGATAATATCTGGCGTGCCTTTCTGCAGGTGACCCCACGAAAGAAGTTCAAATGTCCAGAATGCACAGCAATTGATGGGTTATCACTGGACCAGACACACATGGTGGAAAGGTGAGTGACCATTCTTTATTTCTCTGATTGCCTTGTTCTGATCCCTAGAATCTTATCCTGTGTCTCATTAAATTAGGATCAAAAGTGTTTTTATAAATTACTAATTTTGAAAGAATGTTACATGGATTCGATCAGCATAAGTCATTCCTACAGTGAGTGATGTGTCACTGAAAAGCAGACTACTACAAAAAAAGTACTTTAGAAGGGTACAATTTTTAGCAGCTTTGCTGGAAAGATTACAGGACACATATATGAAGTTCAGGTTCTTGGTTGGCTGTATTACTGTCAGTAATACCACATTTCTGTTTGCCATGGAATATCAACTGTACTATGCATTATTTTTTTTTTAAACCAGACAGTCGATAGCTTACCAAAGAGCAGAAAGGATATAATTAATAATAAAATCATTTGAAGTGTTATTTGTACATTTTCTTCTCTCAAAGGATTGTGAAGCACATTCACAATCCTTGTGCTTCACAACTAAGGTTATGAATGTGCTTCACAGTCCTTGGAGAGAAGTGAAGGGCACTTGCTGCACAATTCCATGTTGCATTTTTTAACAATGGCAGCATTATTACATTTTTCTGAAAATTTAGCTTTGAAACGAAGTATGCATTTGGAAAGGCATTGAATGCTTAGAGTGAAATACTGAAAGTTTGTAAGTATGAGATTTGCATTCCCTGCTTTACTGTAAAGGGCTTTTCAGCCTTGACCAAGACACTAGGCTTCTCTCTGCCTTGGCTTCTGAATGTGTGAAATAAGGGAAAGTTTCTTCATTTTGCAAAGCTGTTCAATACCCATGTTTGAAATGGGCTATCTGACAATAAATGTACGTACTAGTTATTTGGCGGAATTAACCTGAGATTTAAGACCTATAAAGGCATCTCGCTTTATGCTTCTTAGGCTGTTACATCTCTCCTACAAACTTTGGGAAAAATTATTTGCAACCATAGAAGTGATGGGGTAGGTAAGCAGGGGAAAGAAGTCACCAGAAGAAACAGACAGTTGGACTTGATGATCTTAAAGGTCTCTTCCAACATTGATGATCCTATGATTGTAAGACGTGACGAAAAAAGTTCTGACCTGCATTTAAAATAGGCCATTTCAGATTTTCATGGGGCATTATAACATGGTTATCTTACTAGTTATCATTTTAACAGTGAGCTTTTTTCTGTCCTTCTTTGCAGAAGTAATAAAATTTAAAGTCTTGTATGGGCTTTAATAAAACTGGATTAAAAAAAGGAGTATGCAACTCAAAAATAAAACATACCCCATTAAGATGGTAAAAATTACTCTACAGGAAAATACTTGAGAAGGGGGTGGGAAGTTTTGTAGATCTTAAATGTTAGCTGAAAGGGAAGCACAAGAGGTTCCCCCTGAAGAGGTTACTACCCAAAGCCAGTTAAGCTTTACTATGGTCATAGTAGTAGTGCTACAACAACACATGGGAATTTTGGTTATGAGCTAGGTTCTCATTAAGGTAAATGCTATAAAAACAGAAGATTAAAAAGTGTTCTTTGCCTTGAAGTGCATTATGATGCTGGGTAAAGGTCATGTTTCCATGTCTATAGCAGTTCTTGTATCCTCAGAGTAAAGTATCATTGACAGTTTATTGAGAACATGTTTAAACTGTTGTTTTGCTTGTCTTGAAATTTTGAAAAGTGGAGAATACTGGGTTGTGGGAAGGGTTAGATTGACTGCAAATCCACATACTTTTATTTGCCCAGCCAAAGAAGTACGTGCTGAGATAGAGTCTCAGTGCAAGAGAATCTGGAGAGATACACAGTTTAGGTATATTGAGACTTGATTTTGAAAATCCTTAATGTAATACTGAAACTGCTTGCTATACCTAATGCCTTCTTGCCCTGTGTTATCATCTACCTAAATATAAAGGAGTTATTTGAGAATCGGAAAGGGTTTATTTTTTTGAATCTTCTAAGCTAGATTTCATTTAAAATGGATAATAAATGGTAACAACTCCTAGAGCAAATTTTCCTAACTTAGCAGTGAGTAAGGCTCTCCTATCCATCTGTCTATCTATCTATCTCTCTATCTATCTCTCTATCTATCTATCCATCCATCCATCCACTAACTATTTTCAGGGTCAGGAGAGGAGCTGAATGGAAAAAAAATGCATGCATCAGGGAATTCTTGTCATTATAAAAGAATAACTTCGTACTGATAATTTTACAGTGTTGGGTATCAAGAACAATCCCTGAGGTGTCAGGCAAAGAGCTGTTATGAGCTTTACTTGCAGCTTCCCCAAGTGCCTGACTCCTTGCTTTTTAGCATTCAGAAATAACAAACAGGTAGTCTGAGTTAATTACTTGCCCGGATATCCAGGGATCAACCTACTGTTTGTGAAACAAACAGTTTATCAGGGTTGTCACGTGCATGCACAACAGTTAGTGTTAGGTTTCTGGTACAGAAATAGCAGAGAGATGCCCAGCAACTGCCTGTTGGTTTTGTAAATGGAGAAGGTTTGAAAAGTCAGTTGTGGAGAGCTGTCCAGGAAAGATATGTAACTAATTGGTTTTGTTGGCCATTTTGGCTCGTTCAGCAGAGACAAAGGAAGATGGTCCAGTTGAACTCGCTCTTATTAAGAAATTTTATTCTTTTAGCAATACACTGACTGAATCATGGGAAAGCCAACTCTACTATTCTTTGTGCTGTGTTATTTATTTGAGATAAATACAAGACTTTAGTCCCCAGGGTTATCTAACTCCATCATCAAAATACATTAACTGAAGAAAGCTTTGAACCAAGAATTCTCTTCTTGTCCTACAAGGTTAGCCTTTACATCAGGTCACAGAAGAAACTGCAGGAAGGTCTCATAATCCCTGTATTTACAGGGATTTAAGTAGCAACAAGTTTACTTCCTTAAGCATCTTTGGCTCTCAAAATGGACGACTCTGTAAAATGCAGTCTAGAGGGCAACTGCCAGTACAGTAAATAGAGCAAAGGGCTGAACTGCTTCTGCAGCCACAAGAACAGCAGTGTTTTATTTAGGACCTGTATTTGTCAGAGTCAAAATAGGAAGCCGTTTGCTTAAGAGGCCAACTGCCCAGGTCACAGCTGGCCAAAGGTTGCAGGTAAGGGCTACCCTGCCAAATAGTGAGTTGGATTATAGCAGTGAGGAACCTGATTAAGAGAAACCTTAACAAACACCAAGTTCATCCAGGGGCAATAGGACTGTCAATTTCTAAGTTCACACAATCTTAATGTCTTATTGAGCTGAGCATGACTGCACATTGTCAGCAATGCAAGGAAAAAAAAATAATTATTGGAAGCAAACATGCCTCTGTTACTTTGAATGTGCAAAACTGTTGACACAACTAAGAGAGACACCTTCCCTTCATATTGAGATGACATTACATTCTCTTGGCCACCTAGCTTTCAGTGTTTCATGTTCTAGATATCCTTTCTGGTTTATATTGTCCAAAAGTGGCAAGGACTTCAGAATTCAAGTTATTTAGTTCAGTGCTAGAGATGAAATTTTTGGAAAGAAGTGTCTTTCTTTCAAACACATTTTGTGGCTTGTGCATGACATTTCTTTCCTTTAAAAAAGCCTGTTTCTGATCTTTGAATTTGATATTTATTTGTGGAGGGCTAACTTCTGCTTCAGCCAGAGTGTTTAGAACATAGTAATTTTTCCATTTTTAATTTTTGCCATTTCTTTAACAATTAAATGGTTTCTTGGTGGTTAAAGATATTGTATTTGCAGGCTTAAATGGACTTGCCACCAAAACAAGTTTGGCTGTAGAAGGATCCCATCTTGATATTTTGTCATAAGACCTCACTTTTGATTAGGGAGTATAACCTCTGGAGGGAAGAGGTCAATTTTGTCTGTCCTATCCATTTAGTTTTGTCTTTTGCTCTGAGGGTGCCACTTAGTTCTGGTTGTGACAATGGCTGGTCTGATGTGGACACCTGCCTACCAGGCAGTAGGCTGAGATAACTAATTCATTTCACACCAGCCACCAAGCAGCTGTTACATTACAATGTCTTTCAGTCATTACTGGCAAAGGCAGGATTTGAACCAGTAGACTAAAATTATTCTTGTATTCCAGAAACCAGTGAAGGCCAGCAGCTGTGCAAACTTCTCACATGCACATCTCCCAGTGCATCTACCTCCTTGCCTGTGAAGTTTGTGGGTTTCCTGCCATGAGGCTTCTCCAATACACATCATGGATTAATTAACCACAATTCTTACAAGTAACAGATTATTTAAAAGTCTGACCTTATCTAAAAATCAGATGTGTTTAATATCTCTCACGGTGGGCATCCTGTGGAAGCAACAGAAACTGCTTAATGTTCCTGGAGATAACACTCAGCTCCTGCTGTCTGCAGGAGCCACTGCAGCCTTTCAGTGCCTGAGGTCCAAATCTCATTCTCATGGTTCACCTTGTTATTGCAGATACTGAACAGCTACCTGGGTCTTCACTTCAGTCCTCACTGGTGGCTCCTTTGCTATGTCAGATCTGTGCTACACTGGAGCAGATAGTGCTTGTCACAGGAGTAGAGGTTGTGTCCCACTGTACATGATTTTCTCTTACACTCTGAATTCCTTTTCTTTTGTTTGGGGTCCCAATGATTTGAATCTGAAGATTGGAAGATATGAGGTAGGACGAAGTATGAGAGGAAAGGAAGGTAGCAGAAAGTGATGTGTCTGCATTTACCTGTATAAATATTTTACTCAAGTATCACTTCATATGAAGTAGTTTTCTGACACTTTTCTCAGGGCAGAAAATGGTCTGAATTATGACCATTATAGCTTGAAACAGCTATGTGGTTGAGGAAATAATTTTGAAAAGTGCTCTTGCTGTCCCGTCTACTTCAAAAGAGTGTTTGGGGCAGTGTTGAACAGTCCCCATCATAGAACTGTCACACTCAGTTGGTGTGATTGACCAGGTCCTGATGAGGAAAATTATCCTGGAGCCATAGTGACCCCCCTAACCCTTCGAAGGGGTCGGGAGAGGGTGCAGTGGTTGGAGAGCAAGAGACCTGCTCTGTGACCGCCTGCAGCACATCAGTCTCTGCAGCTGAGTCAAAGTGCTCACTTCTTTTTTTGTTTTCTCTTTTGAATGGCAAAAGAAATGTCACCTGTTTTCTTGTAGCTCTCTGTTATGTGTAGGAACTGTTGTCATGATTCTTGGTATCTGAATTCCTTAAAAGCTGTTTTATGTAGCAGGCAGCTAATGTTAGCTGAGCATTGGCTGGGGTGAGATGAGCCAGGTTTTCTCTGCCTTGTTTCCACAGGTACAGCACCCTTCAGTGAAAGAGTTAAAGGAGCAGTGTAATGGTTAAACATCTGTTTGCTTGTTTTTTGAAGAACATGGCTGTGTCTTTCCACTTTACTGATACCTGAGATTATTAAAACTGAAAGAGTCATCAGTGGTCCATTTTTTTTCTGCTAATGTGATGTCTTCTTGCTCAATATATCTTTATTTAGACAAGGAAAATAAACTAGTTAGTTTGTTTCATTTTATAGCTTTAATTCAGCTTCACCTTTAAGTTACAGTACAATCAGCTCTGCCTATTCTCTAAGGCATGTTTATTTTTTTGTGAGAAAAGATAGAGCTTCTGAAGAAGCCTGAAAAAAGACAGACTTTTTTTTTAGAACTCTTTTTCACAAAGCCTTGTTTTTTGCAAAACCTTCCTTATAAATGAAATTGACCCAACAGTGGCCCTTTAAGAGACATGTTGGCAGTTAATCTGTTCTGGTTTACAGCATGTACATTGCTTTAAGAATGACTGGAATTCTAGGGGGAGGGAGAAGGGAAGCTTTGACCTCCATGTGCACATGTGCTGCTGCCAGCATCCCCTTGCTCATCCCTGTGATTAAATGGATAAATCAAAGAACACCAGCTTTTTTTCTGTTCTCTCTGCAGTGAGGCTCTCTTTTTATTTATTAGTAACCAGCATGGCTGAAATACTTCCAAGTGCAAGAGGGAAGGTTTCTACCAGTAATTTTGGTATGGGAGTTGGTAGCCAGCCCACTTGTTGGAGTTCTTATTATACTGCTTTCCTTTTTCACCAGGTCTGAATGCATCAATAAGTTTGCCTCTGTCTTTGGGACCATGCCTCTCAAAGTGGTGGAGCATCGTGCTGATCCCGTCCTGTACAAAGATGACTTTCCTGAGAAACTGAAGAGCTTTCCCAATATTGGCAGCTTGTAAAGAGTGAGACAAACCTCAGTGAGGAAAACGACAACTAAAAAGGTGCTATGACGAATATAAGGCCCTGAAGACAAAACTTGCCAGAGAGTGGGTTGCATCTGAGGGAGATGGAAATTAATGTTGTCTTTCTTTTACATTGCAAAAAGTTGTAATTGAAATCTGAACAATTGCTTCTCTGTTGCTTGCAGAGAATCGAATCTATTTGCAGGTTCTCCAAAACATGTCAAACACACACTTTTGTCCAAAGGAGGCTATGCATCTGGAAGAATAAAATAGGATCTTGCTCTCTGTGGTCTGACTGGCATGACTGACCTCTTCTATCAAATGTGCTGCAGGCTCTCTCATTAGTGAGCATCCATCCATTCAAAGCAACTGTCTGCAATGTAGAGCTGTTCTCTTTTGGAAGGAGTTTATTTCCTGTGTGGCTGGTGGGCCTCTGTCTTTTGAGCTTTAACTGTTGTCTTAAGTAACTGTGTAACAAATATTTTATTCTGTAATATGAGACAAATGTTTATTTTTTTACAACATCACAAACAAAAGTCTGTCTATTTTCATCTAGTTTAAAGAGCAAGGCATTTTGTGTTACTTAAATTATTTTGATGGAGATGGAGACACAGCAACTGGGAGGATACTCTCCTTCGAAGCAGAGACCTGCAGGAAAGAACTGCAATTGCTGCACTTCTTATGTAAATCTCAGGTTTTCTGCTGCACTCATTCAAAAGACTCTGACTCTATATCAGAACTAGTTGTATTATACAGAAAATGATTTGTCTTTAGTTGTCTTACATTTTATATTTTCATGATCAAACCAGCAATCAGGTTACAGTTTTACGTTGTAGCCATCCATAGGGGTGAAGTATGAAATAAATTTTTCATGTCTGAATCCTCTTTAGCAAGCAAGCAGTGTACTAATTTGTAAAACGCCTATACTTGCAGAAATTCCCAGTTTGTGCTTCAGTGTACAGGCATACGTGTATGTGTAAGACCTTGTTAATGTACACTTACAAACTCCTGTAAGTTACTATTGTTGGAAAAACCATTGCATCTTTGCGTGTAATTTAAGGAACCCATTGCCACAGGCTGAAACATACAGCTTAGGAAGTCTTTTGAAGAAGATTTACATTTCTTAGGAGCATTTGAATTGTTTCTCCATATTGAAATGAACCTGAATGAGAAAATGAAATGCAACAAAATTAGAAATAAAGTTGCCTGGTCTGTTACTCTTGCCCTCCAGTATTAACAAGGGTCTTAAGTTGGGCTGAGAAAGTAATCTTTTTTCTAGCTCCACTGATAAAATGTTTGTTACTAGATAAGTGTGATTTCAGTGTCTTTTGAAACCTCTGTTGCTGCTGGCTACAGACATATCCTACTTGATGGGCTGTTTTTCTGTTACAGTGCAAGCAACCTTATTCCTCAGATTTGCCAAACCCCAAACAATAGGACAAGTGTTAGACATCATGGTTCACCCCCTCTCCTTAGCTGGATACGCAGCAATGACAGAAACCAAATGAAAGTCAGGCTAGAAACAGGAAACATCTGCTCCTATTTGTCTCACCCCCACTATGACTTATCTTATTGCCCAATGCAGTGGATGTGCTGTGAATGAAAATCATACTGGAACAATAGCTTTGAGGGGATGCTTCACTTCATAACCTCCCTGGGATGTGCCTGTAAACTGTATCATCTGACTCTCTGGGAGTGTTTAATTACTAGTAAATGTTTTTTGCTGCACTCTTTGTTTCATTCCTGAGTTGCTATGGGAGCTAAAAGGATAGCTGTTGCAGTGACAACTGCTGTCTGCACAGTGGCTATCACGAGAGGAAGGTTTGTTACTCATTATTTCTCCTTTGCAGCCTTTCAGGTTTATTAACATGAACCTTCTTATTGAATCTTACTGTTGATTTATGTGCTGGTACTTGAGCACCAGGAGATATCAGCATATTTCCCTTGAGAAGTTTGCTTTAAAAAGGTAGCTGTGACAGTGCAGTAGTCACTTCAATTTCAGCTGTCTTTTTGGAGCTGATCTCAGCTTGGCAGGCCCTAGCAGTTTAACTGAGTTATAATGCCTTCCTTACAGATTTGTGAAGCTGCTGTAGATTCCTTGATTCTTTCTCAGGAAGCCTGTAAAACGTTTGTTTTGCACGGAGTCTTAAAAGACACTGAGGATTTGAAATAGTTGGTTGAATATTTTTAGATATAGACAGCCAAACCAGTCCTGCTAAGCTGAGCTATAATCTCCAGTCAGTAAAAAGGTAACAGGTCCTTGTGTCTGCATCCAGGAGCAACTGAGTAGTTTCCCCTTGCACAAAATGCCCAGTGACCCCTAACAATCTTGTTTTATCCTTTGGCCTTTTACAGTTGCTTTTATAGGGCTAGCTCATTTACAACCCCATTTGTCTGTTTAGTGCCATGAAGAAAATTGGTCCATTGACCATAAAGAAAAATTGTAAAATTGTATATTTGCTTGCTCTCTGCATTTATGTTTGTGATGTTCTTGATGCAAATTCTGTAAAGGTAAGATGTAATTGTGTGTCTGATTTGGAATGGGGGTTTTGTCAATCTTTAAGATAATTTTTAACTTTTCCTTGTATATATGATATCCAGAAAAGCTTAATAATTGTATATTAAAAATTAAATCACGTGAGTGTTTATTGTATTTCACTTTTGGAGTGGCACAAGGAAACATGAATTAACTCAGAAGGGAGAATTTCAGTGACAAGCTCTTTTACTACATAAATCTGTGTTAAACTTGAATGTCCACAATGCACTTTGGAAAGATCTGCCAATATTTTGTCTTTCCCATAACTGGAGTTTGACGGTTGTCTTAAAAACAGGACTTTGGTCTG
Source organism: Rhabdornis inornatus (assembly GCA_013397075.1). Lineage (NCBI taxonomy): Eukaryota > Metazoa > Chordata > Aves > Passeriformes > Rhabdornithidae > Rhabdornis > Rhabdornis inornatus. Next base: position 2,485,672 of record VWZS01001621.1, on the reverse strand, counting down.
CATGAATTCATCCCAGTCACCTTTTGGGGAGAGTAGTTGTTACTCTAATTTTCTGCCAAGACTTGACAATAGCATTTATCTTGGAGAAATATGGAACTGATCTTTTCCTTTTTTTGTTTTTTTTTTCTTTTTTTTTGCAAAGAGATACAGCAGATGTTAAATAACTGTGCTTTTGAGAAGAGATCTTTGGCTGAGTCACTGAGATTGTGGAATCCAATGTGGTGGCAGCTTTTTGTTTCCAGAAGCGCTGCAGCACAGTCCCTGTGGATCATGCTGCAGAAGGGCAGTGTGTGCATGGCACACCTTGCTGCTTGTGCATAGCAAGGGGGGATGGGGTGCAGGGGCTGTCCTGCCAGTCATGAGGAGTCCTAAGGATGCATTTTTAGCATCACCAACTCTTCCTATAATGCATGAGTTTTTCCTTCCTCACAGCTCCACCATCTTTTTACCAGATGTGAAAATTAAGGCCCTAATGTTCCAAACGACTCTGTCCTTCCATCTCTAGCTCCTGTTCTGGAACCTCCTGCCATCCATCATGCTTCCACTGGTGTGGTTCAAATATGCTTTACTCTAGCAACAAGTTTATCCTCTTAATTATCCATTCAAGGTCCTTTTAAACTCAAGGACCTTGGAGACACAGAGGTCAAAATGATTGTGAGGTGGGATTGAAGTGATGCTCAGTACTTCTGGCTCATTTTGCTTTTAGGCTGTATTGGTAAGTGTTGAGCATTCTAGAAAGATGCTATACTGAGACACATCAAAATGGATTTAGATGGGCAATTTTAATGTTAAATATACCTCCAAGATTTGATATTAATGCCCTCCCTAATGAATGTCTGATACCTTGGGTACTTCTCACAGGTAGAGCATCTTTTGATCAGGAAAGATCTCAGAATGGTTAATGGGCACTGCATAAATCTGTCCAGCCCTCTTACATGGAAGCTGCTCTCACAACCAAAGCATGATACACGGAAGAAAAACTAAAATCAATGGTGCTGATGAGAAAATGGGATCAGACAGAGTGAGTATTAATTTTTTCATTTTTCTCTTTGAAGATTTGTATACTTAAATTTTACTATGCTGCAAAATGTGTTCTTTTGTAAACTAAAATGTAAACTATGTGTAGTTCGTGTAGTCATGGATAGTCTCATCCATGTACTTGAATAATGAAAAAAAAAACCTGCAAACTTATGTTTGATTAAATCTATGCTGGAAAAGGAGCAATTTTCCAATTCCAATTGGTCCAGTTGCTAACTTCAGTCTGATCCTGAGTAGCTGAGAAGAGCAAAGCAAATCCAAAAGACAGCTATAGTGCCTTTTCATTTCAATTTTTAGGCTGCAAATAATAATTTCTGTCAAAACCTGCCAGAAAATACCAAAATCAATACTCTATAGGATCTGCAAGTTATCCCATGGACAGGTGATCACTTCAAACCTCTTGCTAACATTGGTATGTGACAGAGAGAGCATTTGCTTAGCAGAAAATTCAGGCAGAGCACTTTTGATTTACTCTTGAGTCATAGGTCCTTTAGTTGTATCTCATGCTGTTGGGAGTGCCTGAAGGACGATGTTAAGTTCTTTTTATGATGTCTGCCACTGCTGTATCTAAGTGCAAGAAATTGAGTTTCATGGTCCTCCTGCATGGGTAAGATCAGCCTCTTCCTTGTAGCTGCAGATAAGTAAAGAGAGAGAGGCAGTTGGATACCTTTTGCAGATGTGTGGGTAAAAATCAGGATTGAACACCAGTGTCCCAAGCCTGGGATTTAGCAGAACAGCTACACTTTTGTCTGAATTGTTGTTTGTTTGGAGTTTTGGGTTCCTCACTACCAAGGCAGAGGACTGTTAGCCTCGACTTTAAGAATCAGCAGGCTTCAGCGGCCCTGGCTTGAAGCCATTTAGAGACATTCCTGGTGCACTCTGTGTAATTTCAGCCTGATGGAAATGGCTGTAATGCAGTCCCACCTCTGCTGATCTTCAGGATTCCCCTGTCTGCAGCTTCTTGTGGTTGCTTTGAAAGTGAGTTATGTTTCCCATTAAAGGATAACAGGGACAATTGAGGCAATTATGTGGACTGCTTTGGAGCTAGCAGCACGAAGGGAGTTTTCGGACTGAAAACAGTGCTGCTCAAAGGTTCTTCCTGCAAGGTTGCCTGTTTGCTGTCTTCATTTGTCTGGAAAAGGAACCAGTAATTGTCCTTCAAATTTCCTTTAGTCATGCTAAATGCCTGTTTACTTGCATAAACAGGAAGTGCTCCTGCTCCAGACAAGCATGACAACTCTGTAGTGACCATGGACAGAGATCACTGCAACTTGGTTATGATTTTGTTAGGTCTACAAACTTGTGTCAGTGCTCAGTGCCAGATTCTATGCAGGGGGGATGTTGTGACTAAGAAAATACCAGCTTAATTATGAATTCACATCTATTAGATTTTTAACCTAAATTTCAGTTGAGGGGGGCTGTACAAAGGTCAAAGCTGGAGCGTTTGACCAATGAAGGTGTGAAGAACTTGGGATATGCAGACCCACATGAGGTTTTCCATATGTCATTATGAGGTGTGGTTTCTGTTGCATCCCGTGCTTTTAAGGATGAAGCTTATCTCTTCTAGCCTTCCCCCCTCCATCCTGTGCAGTGATGGGAACCTGTAAAACTAAAAGCTTGGAACTAACTGAACAAAGTGCCACTCTTGGATATCCGGCTGCCCAGTGTGAATATCTCGTGTTCATCCAGGAGATAAGCCCATAATGCCTTGGAAAGATACCTGTGGCTTGAAAAGCCACAGGCTGTGTTCCCTCCCATGTGTCCTTGTGTATATGTGGCATACACTCAAGAAAACCACTGTTTCTCACTTGCTTGGCTGGCTGTTTGTAAACTTATGGGTCCTTCTTTTGTGAAACGTGTCTTTGAAGGCGAGGGCCAGGTCTGAGCTGGGTGCTGGGCACAGTTCGTGCCGAGTGCCTTCAGCTGAGGAGTGATGGGAACAATAACTGCTTTGCCACACTTCATACAAACAGGGAGGGGAAAAGGTTTGAAGGAGAAAGGACCATAAAATGAGATCCAGGAATTCCATAAGGCTACAGCAAAAGGAGCAGATTGCTAACTCAGAGCATCTGTCTTTGCCCTGTGAGTAAGTTACGAACTGCAAAGCAAGAGAAAGTGGAAGATCCTTTCACAAATAATAAACACTTGTTTGTCTCAGATTAAATGCAACACCTTTACATGTGGGCTCCAGCTGGCCATAAGTAGATGCACCTTGCATGGCTGTTACCTTGCTTGCCAATGAGAAGATTATTGAACATCCATCTGCTTAAAGGTTAATAACTTGCTTTTAAAAAGAGGAAGAAAAAAAGGCAAATCTGTTTAGTTTACAGGAATAAAAAATTGTTTTTCATTTAAACTGCCCGAACTTTGCCCTGCCTCAAAGTTGTATTCTCCAGCAGAGAAGGAAGGCGTTAACCTAGGAGCTGTAGCCACATCTCCCAGAGAGAAGTTTTTCCATGTGTTTTAAATAACTCCAGTAACTCCACTAAGAAAGTGCTGCTTCAAGAAGAAAATGCACATTTCTAATCTGGATTCTGCCACTATCTAGTTTAGAGAGAGACTTTACAGTTCTTTGGCACCATTTAGGCCAGGAGCAATTTCTGATGTAAACCCATACAAGCAGGATGTTACTGAGACTGGCTTTAGGCTCTCAACACTCTGAACTCTGCCAGCATCTGGAGAATTTGGCTTTGGGTGCTTGGGGAGGGAAGGAATTTTTCTCCTACAAGTGAGAGGAATGGATAAGCTTGCAACAGCACCTGCATTATCCATTTCTTTGTGAGATAGAAAACAGCCATGCACCATCTGAAGCAAGCTGATGCTCCCAGATAACTGATGGAAAGGCCAGAGGGGTTCTGTGGGTATTGGTGGGTTGTTGGCAGCTGCTGGGCACCTTCTCAGCTTTGCCTGAACAAGAAAGGCTCTTTCCAGTCCACTCAGCATCTGGGTACAGGGACTTGAGCTCTTACTGGTCCCAGTGCTGATGGGTCTGTGCAGTCCAAAGGAAACAGGTTTGCAGCGGAGTTTATTACTTATTAACAGAAAGGGTCCTCAGAGAACCCAGATTTCCCCACAGAGGGACAGGAGCTGTGCCCTGTGAACTGGTGGGGCCCAGACAAACCTTTCCCTTTGTGTGAAGACAAGTGATACCCAGAGGGCCCAGTCTGCCCCACAGCCCACTGAGCAGCTTCTGGCTGCAGGCAGGAACCTCTGGGAAACCCTGCAGAGCCACAGAGGAGGAGAGGGTGGGTGAGGCTTGGATGCCTCTGCTAAAGTGGAGCTAGGAGGGGAGGGAGTGTAATGGCCTGTGGGAATATGGGAAACACTGTCAGCCCCAGGTGTCTTCTCCTAGAGCTTCAAGAGAGCTTGTGCTTGGTGCCCCAAGCATGACTGTGCTGTGTAAAAGGGGGGGTGCCACAGCATGGGGAGCTGAGGGTCCCCAGTTCTGCAGCCTCTTGTTGCCAAGTCAACTTCTCCCTGTGTCAGCTGTGATTATGGGCTGCCTCATTAAGGACTGCTTGAGAAGGGCTGGGAGACTTGCAGAAGCCCTATGAGGCTTAAGGTCTGCTGGTGGCAGCAGCTGCAGAGCAGTCAGCAGAGGAGACCATGGTAGTCTCTACCCTGTTGCCAGGGTGCACTCTGTGCCAGCCAGGGGGCCCTCTGTGCTGGCCAGTGTGGGTGCCCTCTGTGCTGCCAGGGTGCCCTCTGTGCTGGCCAGGGTGCCCTCTGTGCCAGCCAGCATGGATGCTCTCTGTGCTGGCCAGGGTGCTCTCTGTGCCAGCCAGGGGGCCCTCTGTGCTGGCCAGGGTGCACTCTGTGCTGGGCAGGGAGCTCTCTGTGCTGGCCAGGGAGCTCTCTGTGCCAGCCAGGGTGCTCTCTGTGCTAGCCAGCATGGATGCTCTCTGTGCTGGCCAGGGTGCCCTCTGTGCTGGCCAGGGTGCTCTCTGTGCTGGCCAGGGTGCCCTCTGTGCTGCCAGGGTGCCCTCTGTGCTGGCCAGGGCACTCTCTGCTGGCCAGGGCGCTCTCTCTGCTGGCCAGGGTGCCCTCTGTGCTGGCCAGGGCGCTCTCTGTGCTGGCCAGGGTGCCCTTTGTGCTGGCCAGCACAGATGCCCAGTGCTGCTGACACTCTCATGGAGTGAGCAGTGTGGCCCCATTATCCGGGAGCACTGGCAGGACGCTCCTGTGCCCACTGCTGGCTCTAAACCAGCTCTTTGTACCGGGAGAGGCAGCAGCCCGTGAGCTGCCACCTGTTGTTAATCTACCCCGGGCTAATCCATTCTGGACTGCGTCAGCAGTTCAAAAGGGCACTGTTAGTATTTTTTGCCAGCTTCAATTAACGTGAGATTTTGGAGGCCCCTCTGATCACATTTCATCTGTCATGAGTCAGGAACAAACCAGCCAGATTGCAGTTGAGAGGAGAGAAGAGAAGGAGTTTATTGCAAACCAAAACAACAACAGTGTTTGTGCCCCCTTGGCCAGGGTGGCTGGGAAGCAGGGACCTTCCCAGTGATGCCACTCCTTTCAAAACCTGGAAAAATAAAAATTGGTGACTGGAAATTCCAGCCCTTCAC
>VWZS01001621.1:2415228-2480049 GCA_013397075.1 Rhabdornis inornatus | reverse complement strand
AAAAAAAAAAAAAAAGCTGCAAGTGCAATAACTTACTTCAAAAAAGTTAAAAATAATCAAGCTGCAAGACTGTTTGTTCTTTTTTAATATTCCACTGTAATGAACTGGTAATACATGGTTGCATAGGCAATAACATTGCATGGCACAAACCTCATGTGGCAACATTCTAAATGATTTTTTTATTCTTTTTTTTCCTGAACATTTTAAAATATTTTTTATTTTTTTATATGTTCTACCCCAGGCCATTAAGCTAAAGAGAAAAAAAAAAAGGTAGCATTTATACAAGGTTACAATATTTTACAACAAAAACCCAATAATATTGATTGAGGTTTGTTTTCTTTCTCCCAGTCTCTCTTTCAAGCACTGCACACCTAAACCGATATATTATTATACATTGAAAACTGTCCTTCAAAATCAGTAGTATAAAAGTCCTAGCTCTACCTACCTACCTAGCTATGTGAGGGGAGTGGAGAACCAAGATACCAGCAAAGAGTTAAGGGGGTGTAAGGCCTCTCCCTCGCCTCCTCCCAGCTCCCTTCGGGAAACTGCAAAGGGCTGAATGACTTTCCATCCTATTCCACTCCCTTCCCATTTGGGTTTAATTTCTCCCTCGGTCTGTTTGCTTTTTGCTGTGTCAGTCAGAGCAGCAAAATAAACACGGGGCTCTGCCTCTGCTTGATTATTTTTCAATCCTTTTCCAAGAAACTACCTTTTTGCTTTAGTTTGTTTGGAGAGTGTTTTACAATGTGCTGCCCAGTGTGAGTGTACTCTGGGAATCAGGGGGATGCGTCTCCCCACCCCAAAACACCTCCACTGCAGGAGGAAACCAGCAGGCAGCCCTGCTGGCAGCACACGGGGTACTCCTGACCCGGGTTGGTGATGCTGATGGGGCAGGTGAAGCCATGTGTGCTGCAGCTCTGTGACCTCACCTGTGACACACTGTCACTGCCTGTGGCCTTTCCCTGACACCCTGCCCATGCTGATGGCTCAGGCCAGGCATGGTCCTGCAAGGACATGTCATCTGGCAGGGATGCGCATTCCAGAAGGGATGGATGCTCGCTCACACTCTGCCACAGGCTTTAGAGGAGAGGGAGGGTGGTTCTCTTTCTATTTTGCTTTCTTCCTCCCTGTAGGCTCTACCCAGGTAGGTGCTGGGGCAGTGGGACCTGAACTGGGTGGGATGTTCTGGAGGAGGCAGCCGGAGCCTGGCTGGAGAGCCTGATGGGAATGCAGGTGAGTGGCACTGCTGGCAGTAGGTGACGTGCCAGGGGGCTGACCTGGCCCCTCTCCAGCAGCTTGTTGAGGCACAGCAGCCCTTAGAGTCTGGACCCTGCAGGGCCCAGCAAGCCCAAGCCTGGTTCCTCAATGGTTTGCAATTGCTACCAAAGCACTAACTACTGCTTGTAGGCAAGAAGTGCCTCCGAGTACTTGGCAGCGAGTGGCACCCAACCACTTTTAAGCCAGTGCCAGGAACCCATGCCGCTCTTGCTATTTGCATCCTCCTGGTCTCAAAGCTCTGGGACATCTCTGGAGTTCCTAGCCATGGGCAACCTTGTAGGATACCTGCTGCATAGCCAGGACTTGCTTGGGAGAACATCTGGGTGAGCCCAATTACCTGGGCTGCACCCACAGAGGATGCCACCATGGGCATGGCAGGTGTTGGGATGGCTGACGCTTCTGAGACATTTTGGTGGTGGATGGGGACAAAGCTTGCAGCTTTGAAGGCAAGTCCAAGCCAGGGAATTGTGATTCAATGTATAGACAGGAGTAAAATACTAAATAAGAAATAAATAGAGCAGAAAGTCATAAATAGAATTGAAAGGTATTAAAATAACAACAATTATAATAATTAAAAAAGGTATCATCATGATAACGTGAGATTGCAAGAACAGCACTGACCCTGTGACCCTTAAGAAATGCAGTAGCTGCAGGCTGGCTAGGTTAAGATACATACATATATATATATATATATATATATACAAGTATATATATATATTTATACAGCTTTTCATGTTAATTTTACAGCTAGTTTTAAAAACCCTTTTAAATTACTTTTTAAAACATGTGTAAGTACAGATGCATGTAGCTTAAAAACCACCAGAACAACTGCTTTTGAAGATTTGGGAGGGGCACCCCTTCCAGCATTACCCAGAAGTGTGGGTGCAAGGGACTGTGCCAGAATGGCATCAGCACCCAGAGAGGTGAGGCAGAGCCCGATGAGCAGTGGGGCTGCCTGCAGCTGGAGGTGGGAAGGGAGCCCTGCAGAAGGGGGTCTAGGGAACAACATTCCCCTTGCCTCGTGGTGTTTTCAGGCAGGCTGAGGGCTGGGCACGCGCAGTGGTGTTTAAATTAGACTGAGTCCAACATGTGCTTTCCACATGAATTTTAAGGTGAGAGAAAGTGGGGGCCAAGCTTCTCTAAATGCCAAGTCTGCTGCCAGGAGACTCTCCTCTCTCTCTCTAACAAGACAGGGATACAGCACTTAATTCTCTGTGCTGTTAAACAGCTCAGAGGCCCTGTGGAAGTCTGTGAGGAAAAGCTACCCTTTAACTTCAGTAGGGAATGCAGCTAAGCTCTTGAATAGATACAGCCCTCCACTGGAGCTGCCTCCAGAACTTGCAGGCTAAGTGAGACCTGTCCCCATATGCCTGCCTGCCCCACTGCCCTCTCCTTAGCTCTGCTTGTTGCTAATTTGCCTTGTCAGCAAGGGTACTGGACTATTCAGGCAGCAGCCCTCCACTGATTACCTGCTGACAGTGGGAAGCATCAAGATCCCCAGTGTACCTGGGAAAAGGCTCTCAACGCTGTGCTTAGCTTCCTGCACAAATCTGATGGACAAATTGTCTCCTGCCACTAGTCCCTGGGTGGTTGGGAAGCTCGGTGGCTTCTGGGATACCCAGTGAGGATGTACATGCCTCCAACAGGTCAGTATGATCCTGCCTGGTTCAATGATCAGCATCACTTTCAGCATCTAAGCCACCATGCCCAAGGCCACAGCTGAATGTTTAGGCTGGGATGTAAATCCTGACTGCTTGTGATGGGAGAGGCCCTGGTTATGCAGATAGTGTGGTGAAATGTATGCTGGCTCCCTGAGCACAGCAGGAAAGGTATCTCTTAGCTTTTCTGAGGAGAGAAAAAAAGCAGTACCACTGGTGTTTTCTTATTCCAGTAAATATATTACTTTTGACCTAGCAATAGTGTATCATTAAGGTAGTGTATTGACAGTCTAGGCACTATGGAAATACTTGTATGGCTCATTAACCTGAAGCCTGACATTTGGCTGTAGCTTATTTGGAACTTTTTCCAAGACCACTAGATATTCCTGGACCTTAAACTCCAAGATCCCCTAACACTGATCATGAGGAAAGAGGGCAGGGTGACAAACCAGTTTTTATGGGAGTAGTATCCTATAATTCCCGTGCAAATCTTGGAGATGGCTACTCCAGCTCAAGCCAGCTTGCAGAGCCACACTGCGTGAGCGGTAGTGCTCAGCTGACTTTCAGCTTCTCCTTGGCAGTATTTCAGTGGGGTAAAAGGATGTTTCCAAAATTATTCCATGCACTATGATCATTGAAAAACTTGTAAAATGTTTAGCCTTGCAAAGAAGATTTTACTTAACAGCTCTGTGAAGGTAAGAGCACTGAGATGGAAAAGCAGAGAGGGATGTTGGCTCACACAAACCAGAGAAGTTCTGGTCTCTTTTACTTCCTCTGCAAAGTGAAGAGGATCTGAGGTGGTTGGAGATGGGGCAGTATCAACTGTCCTCTCTTGAGCCCCTTCCCAGCCTGTTCCCTTTGCTGTCCCTGGTGCAGAGATGCCCACAGCCATTGTGTGCAACAGGGCACGGGGGTGGAAGGCTGAGGTGTATGAGGAATGTGCCTGTTATTGCACGTCTGACTCCAGGATGAGGTGTATGAGGAATTTGGTGGACTTGTGCCACTGTGGCTGTGTGCTAGTGCTTGAGCTCTTTCTTAGAGCAGTCTTTTTGGGGACTTGCAGATTTACACAGCAGTTGTGCTTCCCTGCCAGAGCTGCTGTCTCTAAATTGAAATTAATAATCCCTGACCCAGTGAAAGACAGAGGAAATCTTTTCCTGTACCATCATGCTTGTGAGCCTCAACATAGACCACGACCAGGGAAAGCAAAGTCCAGGCACACCCTGGGGCATTAAGCCATGCTGGGAAGCTTTTGTTTGCTGGGTTTATCTCCATCTGGATCACCAGAGGGTGGGAAGGACTCTCAGCGTGATAACACTGTGCCATGGTGGGCAGAGGGGCAGCCCCTTCACAGGCCTCTACAACTCCGTGCTTCATCTCAGAGTACAAGATGGACAGGGAGCAGGGTAGAAGGAGGTGGGCTAATGTTGCCTTTTTTCTAGCTTTAGTTATCTTCCCAGCCCTGTTCCCCATTCATCTGTGGGATGTTGTAGCTCCCGCTAAAATGGTGTTGGCAGTGTGAGACAGTCTCTTTGCTGGTGCCAGAGTCCCCATCCAGTCCCCTGCCCAGGGCAGAATATGTGTGGCTGTGTGGGTAGTGGGATGGAAGAAGCTGATGAAACGCCAGTGGGCTCTTGCTCTCTGGAAAGGCAGGTCTGGTGTCAGAAAAAATAGCGGGAAGAAAAAATGCCCAGGTTATTGGGGAGGTGGCAGTGAGAAGGGATGCATCCCATCCCAGATCTTGATGGAAGAGGTGCTGCTCCACAGCCTCCCTCTTCCTGCCTGATCCCAGGAAGCCGGGAGCTGCCGCGTTCATGCTGGAAACACTCCACTTACATTAACATATGTACTTTCTATGCCTAGGGTAGCTAAAAGTGCTGCATTCACATCCCCGAGGAGGCTGTCTGGAGTCCAAGCGGATGGGTGCTGTGGGCTGTCCCCATGTGTCTGGCGGGCACCGGGCCGCAGCCCTGTCATGTGGCCCAGGAGATGGCGGCGCTGTGCTCCTTCGCTTTCATCCTCAGGGCAGCGATGCTGGAGGTCTTGCGGTCCGGCTCGCTGTTCAGCTCGTAGCCATTGAGGCTGGGGCTCATGCCGGCCGTGCCGAAGAGGCCGCCCATGTGAGTCTGTCCCACGTGGCTGCCGGGCCCCGAGACCCCGAGGAACTCGGAGACGCCGCCGGCAGCGTGAGGGTGAGCATGGGGGGACATGCAGGACGGCACCGACTCGCAGGGCACGACGCAGGCTGGCACCGGGGAGGCGGCTCCGTTGTTGCCAATCCAGGAGGGATTCTGGATCTGCGGGTGGGAAAAGAAGCGTCAGGGCTGCCCCGTGAAGGATACCTGGGGGAATGGAGCGTGTCCAGCCCCGGCCTGGCAGGGCAGCCTAGTGGAGGGGCATGCAGTCTGCTGGGCCCTGTCCTGCTGCAGGCTGCAAGTCCACTCCAAAACCTGGACGCCAGCCTGGACAGGGGCATGGAGTGCAGCAGGGTTACTCACAGGGAGCAGGATTGTGCTCCTTCTCTGCCACAGCATCTCTTTATTTATTCCTCTCCCAGACACTTCTCTTACTTTTTTATACCATAAGCAGTTTTCTCAGCACAGGAAACTTTGTGTCATCCGTGGTGTTTCTGTGGTCCTACTCATTACACAGGGTTCAGGCAGAAAGCAGTGCTGTGAGGCTGCTCATCCACCTTCCTTCTCCAGCTCAGGGCAGCTTTGCCTAGGCAAGGGCAATATTGTACCACACATGCCTGCTGGAGCTGAGCTGCCCACAGCCCCCAGCACAGGCAGCTTCATTGCCCCTCTGACCCAGCAGTGCCCATCGAGGCAGCATCACCCACCCTGCTGCAGAGCAGAGCCCTGCAGGGCCACCTCGAGAGACTATCTGGGACACTGCAGTGTCACTCATAAAATGACATTGTAGAAGAAGAGGAGGGCTCAGTGTTTGGCAGTGGGAATAGGTGTGCTGCAGCAGGGAGCATGTGGACATGCAGGATGAAAGCAGGGAGGAGGTGAGCAGCTGGCTGGAGCAAGAGAGCAAAGGGCCCTTCATCCCACTGCCCCTTTCCACTGCTCGCCCTTGGGGGCCCTTCCTGATCTCTTACCTCCTGCAAATTGCTTTTCAAATTTTTGATCTCTTGTGCTGGGAGAGGAGGGCAGTATTGAGGGAGAGAGCAGTGTGAGTTACAAAGGCAAGAGAAGGACATGCTGTAAAGGCTGCTGAGAGTGTTCTCTGCTTGAAAAGCTGCTTTGGCATCTCAGCTGTTTCAAAAGGGTTTCTTGTTCAGTTTATGGGAGATGCCAAGCAGGAGAGAGGTCAAGCACTCCCAGCTTGGCTGCGGGGTAGCTTTGGTACAGCACTGACTGGGGAGGCAGCTGTGGAGACAGGCAGGGTGTCAGGGAGGGAGGACTTCCGGCAGATCTGTAAGGACAGTCAGGTTCAGAGCATCATGCCTGCAGAATTGTGCCCTTGAGCAAATTCTGGGTGGTGGGAAAAGGAGTGGAGGATGGAGGGAGTGCTTTCTGGGGCATAGCCTAGCCCTGGAGCTAGCAAACCCCAGTCTGCCTGGCATTATCTGAAGTGTTGTGAAACTGGGGCTGGCCCAATATTTTGGAGGCTATTGTGCTGACAGGTTTTCCAAGACAGGAAGCTAAGGAGGGGAGGCAGCCCTGTGACTTGCTTCCAGGGTCAGGGAAGGAACGGTTTCAATAGGACTCAGAAGCAGCCTTAGGTACCCCAATAAGGCTGCTCCCTCCCTTCATTTGGAGCATAAATCTACAACTCCCTTGGGAAGCATCCCCAGATGTCACCAAGTGTGCTGTGCATACCACAGCCCATCACTGGCTGTGGGAATTTGCCAGGGGAAAAGTGCTTTTATCCAGCCACCATATCCAAGGGGCATGGAAACCAGACATGGTAACAGGAAGCCTGGGATCTGCTATTCTTCAGGCATGAAATACTCTTTTGGATCTTTTTCAAACCAGTGGAAAGTTAGTGGGCAGCAGCACATGTGATAGGATGTGCTGAGCAGGGTGACCTGTGCCCAAGGGTGCTGCTCTATGTCACACAGTGCTGGGCTTGGTACCTGCTTTAAAGATGTCCTCTGGGCCAGGGCATGAGGGAGACAAGCAGGACACCTGACTGAAAACTGCCAGCCCTTCTGTGCCAGACAGTCTCCAGTGTCCTTGCAGCCTTGCCTAAGGGCAGGTGGATGTGCCTGAGAAGTGAAGCATGGCTTGGGGAGGACTGGGAGCAGAGGCAGCGTGTCCAGCAAGCACTGTGCCCAGGCAGGGGAATGCACTCACCTGGGCGTAGTTCTCAGCACGGGTGAGCAGAGGCAGCTCGTAGGCGGTGGAGAAGTGGGTCCGGACCTGCTGCATCTGACCGAACCGCTCCCGCTTACGCCACTTTGCTCGCCGGTTCTGAAACCACACCTGGGGAGAGGCGACAGCAGGGCTATGAGCAAGGGGAGCCCGGCAGTGGCTGGTAGCCCGGCAGCCCTGAAGAGCCCACCAGAGGGCAGGGCCTCACCAGGTGGGTGGTTTTGTATGGCACACAGAAGGGCACTGCTCCACACACATGCTCTGCATGGGAGGGACAGTCCTTCCCTGCTTCTCTTGAGGGTCTGGGGCCAGCCTGTGCTCCTAGAAAGGGAGCACTCCAAGCAAAAGGGGATGCCCGTCTTCTGGTGCACAGCCTCTCCGGCGTCATTCCCAGCTCTTGCCTCCCACAGCCTGATTTGCCCTGGGATAGCCCATCTTCCTCTCACCCCTGAATCTGTGTTACCCAGTCTCTGCCTGCAGCTCTCCTGCTGTCAGCCAGTCTCAGACGAGAAGTGTGAATACATCCGTGTGTGCTGCTGCCAGGCTGAAAACTGCAGTGCTGGGGCTTTCCGCAAGACCGATCCTGGCTATGATGATGTCATTGACTGCAGCTTGCATTTCTCACCAGCTCTCTCATTTTTCTTAACCGCAACAAGAAATACAAAGCTGAGCACTCCTTCCCTTCTTAGCTGCAGGAAAGGACAGGTGCCCTTCTGTAGCATCCTTTGGTTTACTTTGCAGTTTTCTTTGCAGGGTTTGCTACTCTTTGCTTCACAGTGCTGCTCAGATCCCTTCAAGGCAAAGACCAAAACTCTGTTTCTGCTCTTATTTTTACTGGCTTGACATCAGTGTGGATTATTGCACTGTTGTCAGCACCATTGCTCCTGATTTGCATCAGCCTAAGAGAGATCAGAGCCTGGCCCAGTGTCTTCAAAGCCTCTTGAAGCTCGTGAGTCAGGGAAACACATCAATCAAGAGCTGCTTTGAAGGCACTGAGAGATGAGGGCGATCACCAGGGGCTGGGTTGTGCAGGTCACGCCAGTGCATGAAAGGAGCATTGCTAGAGCCTCTCAGCTCTGCTTCGAGTTTTACACGGTGACTCGCTGCGGGGGGCCAGAGGGGGTATTGCTGACAAGCAGCTTGGCCCTTCCCACGCCTGGCCGTGGGGCAGCTTTGCTGCTTGCCAGGCACCTGGGGAAAGCAGACACCAGGTAGGAAGCTCATGTCTTCGGAGGATAGCAGGAAAAGCCAGGTGCTTGGCACAGGGTGGGATGGCAGGACAATTTTTGCAGAAGCAGGAGAGCTGTGGCACCTGCAGCCTGAATCAATGCAGCCAGAAGCTGCCACGGGGAGGGATAAGAGGTTTGGGTTTCTGGTCTGAGCTGACCTTCCTGCTTGTGCTGGAAGAGTTGTTTCAGGCTCTCCTGCTTTAGTTTCTGCCTTCCACCACAGAGGCAGCCTTGTGCTGGTCTCTTGCAGCCAGGCCTGGTATGAGTGGGCAGCTGAGGGTCTGGCCATGCGCTGTGTTCTGTGTTGGGGCAGGGAGCCGATGATGCAGCTGCCAGGCACGTGCTCCACATGTGGGCTATGGATAGCATAGGGCTTAGTGCCCGGCCCCATGGCCATGGCAATGCCACTGGTGTGGGACATCCACAAGCTGGACAAAGCAGCAGCCTGTTATCAACGCTCTACCCCAAATCAAAAACCCTGTGAGAGTTTTCATTAGGTGTAAAAAGCATCGGGAGAAGCATCCTAACATTATCCCAGCTGCGCACACGCTGCACATGCAGAGCGTCCTACTGGAGCAGGTTTGATGCCTCAGGCATCTGTCTGTTTTTCTTCTACCTCTTCTTGGCACAGCCACTCCAGCCCAGCTGCAGGCCAGTCCCAGGGCTGGCCTGGATCACACTGCTTTGATCTGCAGATTCAAAGTTAGCAGTGGTGACCTGGTTCCTCCTCAGGCGGAGGAGGCCCCGCTGTGCACAGAGGGGTGGAGAACAGGTAGGGAGCAGAGTGCTGGCTCTGCATGAGGCTGGGATGAACATATGCCAGGCATACGTGGCCATTCCCTGTGTGCTGAAGGCTGCCTTGCCTGCCTGAGCATCCCACCTGGGACCTGGGAGCAGTGTGTGGCTCTGCAGTGTGACCTTCCAAGCCATGAGTGCAGGGTCTGTGCCCTCTTCTTCCCAGGACAGCACAACAGCTGCCTTGACAGAGCAGAGTGAGGTCTCAGCCTCTAACACATTTGTGCATTGGATTGAACAGAGCAGAGTGATTTAAACTGGCAGTTCCCAAATTGCCATGTGGCTGGTGGGTTGGGAGGATGTGGCAAGTCATCATCGCTTTAGGCTGAAGAAGAAGGGTGTCTTCAGTCCAAGTGTTGGTGTCACAGGCACCAGAGACACTCTGAGAGCTGACAGTGAGCTCTGAAGCACTTGTGGCAAGGTTTGGACTGCTTTTTAAATTTCTCCTTTCTCCTCTGGTCCAAATCCTTATTGGCTTCTTGGTATCTTGCAGTTGGATTTCTCCAGACCTCCACAGTGGTCCGGGGAAAACAAGACAGGCATGGCAATGTATAATGTGAAAATGTCAGCAAAAAACCCCAACTAATCCTTAGTATTTCCACAGTCTTAGAAGACACCTGCTTTTAAAAAGCAGATCTAAACCCAAACAGAAGTTCATTTTCCTTTCATTGCCTGTCAGTCCTTGTCAAGAGCGGCTGTTGTGGGATGGGAATGTGACATTGGAGGTTGCAGTGGCTAGTGCAGCATGTCCTCTGGGGTCAGGATGGGCGACTTTGTGCAGGGGCCAGCAGTCGCTGTGGGCTGAATCTCAGTGTTAGCAATTATTACAGTAGGAGTGTACAGTAATGTCATGTATCTGACTCCTGCAGACAATGCTGTGGTAAGCTCTGATGTACCAAATCAGCCCTGTAAAAATCTAAGGAACAGAGAATGCTTCATATCTCCATCAACATTCAGCCATATGCTGGTACCTAAATCCATATGCATACACAGCTGATGTGCTGTTAGGGCTGGAGAGGCCAGAAGTAGCCTGAGACAAAGCAAGGAGGCTCCTGCTCACTCTCTTGCTGCTTCTTCCCTTGCACCCAGTGGGCACTGCCACTCTGCCCCTGCCACCAAGCCCCATGTGCCCTGCACAGGGCACAGGTGGATGGGCTCTGTTGGGACTTAGCCCAGGCCACTGACCATGTCTGGATAGTTGGGGGCTGCATCACTGATTTGTCATTCCTCCAAGTTAAAGAAAAAGGTGTTTCCCCCTCTCTCCTACCCCCACCACGGCAGTGGTGGGTGAGGCTGACATCTGCACATGTGGTGGTGGGCTGGTGGCAGCTGTGGGGTTGTGCTCATGCCCAGTGCTCAGCACTTCTCACTGCATCACTGCTCTAATGCAGGTAAGACCTGCCCACCACGATCAAGTCTCTTGTGCTTTTGCTCTCTTCTGGCAGCCTCACAGAATCCATTCTCCCCATTCCTGTCCTCTCACCCTGCTATCCTCCTCTCTCTGCTCAGCCTCTATCTGTCTGTGTTCAGAATCCCATCTCTCCATCAAAGACCAGGCCATCTCCCCTCTTGCCAGAGATGGCCACCAGCCCTTTGCTTTTCAGACTACAAGAACAGAGCCAGAATTCATCCTTGAATGCTGAAACTGGACACCATTTTATCAGTGGCCTGGAATGGGAAATTGGAGCCTGGGATGAGAGAATTGAATAACTTGAGCTTGTTTTCATTTCATGTTTAATTTCCTGCAGGCTTAGCTCAGTCTTTCCGCTCCTTCCACCAGCCTCCCAGGATTTTATGGGGGAAAAGGGATCAAGATATATTACTTCTTGCTTTGCTTTGCTTTTTTTCTTTTCTTTTTTTTCCAAGGCGGTGATTTTGCTACAGCGGAGTTTGACATTTCCCTCTCACTTTCAAGTCCCCGCCGCATCACAGGGTCACTGCCAAAAACATTTTATTAATGGTCCCAGCAATGAAAAAGCTGGCTCTGAGAGGGGTTGGCTGAGGGGTTATATTCCCTGGCAGTGAAGCCTCCTTCCAGTCTCATCCCTTTCTCCTCTCCCAGAGAGCAGTCCAGGAGGCAGATACTGATAACCCAAGAGAGACAAGCAGCCAGGGCCAGGCTGGCATGGGCTTGGGATGTGCCTGTATGTGTTTCTATGCAAGGGGAAGGAATAATGGGTGAATACATGTGTCTACCTTGTTTTTCTAGTGCCACTGCCTCAGACTTCTGCTGCAGACCTGAATGAGCTGGAAGAGCCTCAAGCAGAAGCTGATATCAAGCAGAAGCTTTTTCTGGGGCTCTGCAGCCCCAGACATGGAAGAGGAGAAGAAAGGAATGGGATATACATGTTGCATAGGACCTACATGAACACAGCACCCCCTGTGCACCCTTGCAGGTTTGTAGCTGAGCTGTAGCTGCCTCTTCCTGGCTGTGCCTCTGCACAGGGCTTATGCATGGCTCCCACTTTGGAAAACAGGGATGTGCAGTATCTTAATACTTCAACTGCAATGGAAACGAGGGGCAAGGTTGTGGGGAGTAGGCAGGAAAACATTGCATTGCATCACAGGGGGAATTAGCTTTGACGTTGTCAGACACCAGTACAGATGGCTGGAAACTGAGGCAGGCAGGGAAATGGAGCAGGAGAAGGGCCAGGCCATGGGATGTCACTGCTTCACAGACTCTATGGTCCACCTCATGTATGCTGCTGGCATGGGCTCTTCTCCAGGCACCAAGAACAGCTACGTCACTAATGAAGCATGAACTTGGGAAAGGGATGGAAACATTAGAGCTGCAGAGCCTGTCTGGGCTCCACATCTGCTCCTGCCTGCGGTGCAGCTGGTTATTCTCCCCAGGAAGCCAAGCCTGGCCAGAGGGGATGACCTTCAGCCAAAAGCTGTGGAAGGGTGCATCACACCTTGAACCTGTGCCTCACATTTCTGCCACCTTGCTTTGCTTAGTTCAGCTTTGCAGGCAGCTGAAGCTGACCTCCAAAACATCATTCCAGGGCAGGATTATCCCTTAGATGATCCCATATCTTAGATCCCATATCTTCCTTGGGTGAGGGACTACTGTGCTTCCCTCAAAGCCCATGGGGCTGCGGTAGGTGTGTGCCCAAGCACCCCACAGCAGCTAGAGCCTCTCCCAGCGTTGTGGAGAGTGTCTGAGTACCCAGCAGCTCTCTGGCTTGTAGGTGAAAAGTAGTGAGGGGCTCATGCCTCATTTGTGATTTCCACCCTCTAGCCCTTGGTTCTTGGCCCTTGCAGCAGGCATTTGCTTTGCCATCAGCCTTCTGAGCTGCAGCCCCATGCCCATACCCACTCTTGGGCTGTGAGCTAATAGCCCTTGATGCCACACTACTGGTGTTGGAAGACCCCACAGAGCAGAACTGCCCAGGGGATGGGAGACCAAAGTTAAGGCTAAACAAGCTATAGCACAACCCAGAGGTGGAGACAGGCACTGGGGTGATTCACTAAGGCTTTGTCTCCAAAAGCCTCACTCACAGGATCAGCAGAAGAGCCCTGTGCCACTGCAGACTATGCCTCCCAGGGGCTGCCACTGCCATGCCAAGGCTAAACAGCTCCCTAACCAGCAGCCTCGGCCCTGGGAACACATTTGAGATACCTGGGCAGCCTCTGGGCCTGCCCAGCCAGCACCCGCAGCACTGGGCACAAACCTGCTGGCTCTTGCTCTTCAGTGATGGAGTCTGCACTGCTCTGACAGCCTGGCAGTCCTTCATCATGAGGTCATGGCCTGGTGCCAGCCCACGGCCCGAGTCACCAGGCCCTTCCTGGCAGAGCTGGGGAATGACTGAAGTTCAAGGGCTTACCCCTTTCACCATGGGGTAAGTGCTCGAGCAGCCAGGCCACTTAGACAAGCTCTTCAGCAGCTCTGTCACACGAGCCCTGTCATCGCCATCCCAAGTGAGAGGTGTGCACTGGCAGTTGCAGGAGCAGGGAGGCTGTTCTTGGCTGCCCGTGGCAGCAGGCTACTGGCACACTTATCTCAGAGCAATCTGAGACCCCTCTTTGCCAGATATACTCCTGGCGACCTAGGGAGTTCTTCTGCCCTCAGCTGAAGTGTGATCCTGTGGTAAAGCGGGGAAAACCCCGAAATGAAGGGTCACATGTAAGGAATGTGTAGATTGCATCTGCCTCGCCTGCCCTGGCTCTGATGGCCAGCCCTGCATGCTGCCTGGGACAACACAGTAGCTGCAAACCCTGGCTCAGAATCGAGCAGGAGGAGCTAGCCACCCTCCAGCACCTCATTCTCATTCCTGAGCTAAAGGAATTTCATGCACTGTGCAGCCAGTAACCCGATGCCATGCCTGGCCTCCCAGGAGACCCCATTAGCACTTGTGGTGTGTTCTTGGGAAATCAAGAGCTGCATCCAGTGGTACAAGTAGAGAGCTGATGTTTGTAGCACTGCTTTGCTCTGCCCATCCTGCAGTGATCAGCATGCTACACTCAGGACCAGTGGGAATCACACTGCTGCCTACTGAAACGCAGCCATGTCCAGCCTGAAGAGAAACAGCTGTGGGGAAGAAGAGCACACCAGCCCTGCAAACCAATTAAGGCAAGCAGACAAGAAAAATCTTGTTTCTGGTTGAATCCAGTAGTGAATGTACAAACTAAAATGGACTTAAGCAGGGATGTGGGCTTTATTTGCAACAACTGCTTGTAAAGGTTAAAGCAGAGGCTGCCAGAGAGCTGGGAATATTCCTGTTATAAAAGACAGAATCAGGTGTCTCCATGGGCCAATTATTCTTGATGCTAGTGCACGTTCTGGGGGTGGTGAGCTGACAAATGCATGCAGACAGAAGTTACAGGATTAGCTGTGCTGGAGAAGGAGCTGGCCACCGCAGTGTGAGCTGGGGATGTCCACTCCGTGCAGTGTACTCCGTTTTGCACATGCTTCTGAGCCCTGACAGGCCTCCTGTTTAACCTTGATTCAGAGGAAAGAGCAGTAGTCAGAGAATCATTCCCTGCTCTGATGTAGATTTTGGGTTTGCTGGGCCCCCAGGTTAGTTCGAGGGAGCTAGTTCATGAGACCTGGCACCTATGTGGGTGGAGGTGATTGAGACTGTCAAAAGAGTATGGCTGTTTGACTCTCCTGCTCCTCCTAAGGTGGTGGGTGCACATTTGCCTCCAGATCTCCAGCTCTCCAGCTTTCATGCAGTCTCAGTGCCTGCCAAGCAGGTGACAAGAGCTGCCTCTCTTGTATCACCTCATATTCTCTGGTACTGAGCTCCCAGTCACCTCTGCAGTCTCATCTGCCAGAAAGAGCCCATCCTGTGGAAAAGCTTGCTCTCACTTGGACTAAGGAACCTGTGTCCCCTGCAAGCCTCCTGAAGAGAGCAGGTTTTGTGCAAGCTTTGTTCAGGGTGGTGGTGAGGCTTATCCACCCTCTGTCCCATTAGCTCAAGGGCAAGAGGTGTTTCTGTGAACAGTGGATTGCAAGGCACCAGACCGAATAAAGGAGCTGACACCAGTGCCAGATGTGGATGTACCTCCTTGTGCTTTCCCTGTGCCACAGGCTCTGATTAGGGCTTGCTTGCCTGCACCCTACGGTGAGGCTGCAAGGGAACCTCAGAGGTTTTTTGCAGCTCATCTAGCCCTCACCCAGCCCCAGGATTTCCCCCCATACCTGCACACGAGCCTCAGTGAGGTCTGTCCTCATGGCTAGCTGCTCCCTGGCGTAGACATCGGGGTAGTGGGTCTTCTGGAAGACCTTCTCCAGCTCCTCCAGCTGGTAGCTTGTGAAGGTGGTGCGGTTCCTCCGCTTTTTGCCCTTGTTGCTCTCCGAGTCAGTCTTGTCCATGGGGCTGGGGAGGTCTGTGCTGGCCCTGTCCTGGGGCACTTTCACCCCGGCCTCCTTCACGCTGAGGTAGCTGCTGTCCATTGCTGAAGGGTCGGAGCTTGGCTGCAAGTCAGGCTCTCCCAAACTGCTTTCCTTACCTATTTCAGTGGGAGGTAGGGGAGGGGAGGGAAAAGGAGGGCAGATTTGACCAGGGATAGGGGGCAGGGAGAGAGAGAAAGGGAAACATATATAAATCTTTTGACCAATTTTGCCCAGCACAGATGGGCAAGAGGAGATATTGGGGCAAGCTCTCTCAGCTCCTGCTCCCTCTCAGGGACCCAGGTGAGAGGATGAGCCCTGCACACTCAGGTGCACACACCTCAGCAAGGCCCTCCTTCAACCTCTCACTACCCACATCAGGGTTGAACATCATGGAGCACTACATTCCTTGGTCCTGGCCACAGGAAAGGTCTCTGAGAGGTATCCATCTGTTCCTTGTACCATGCAGGTACCCTGCTGAATAACACAGAGTAGAAAAACAGGAGTACACAGCACCCGCATGTGGTGCTCAGTGGGGTTTGTTTTCTGCTCCTGCATCCTCAGGCAGTGGTGGTGTGTCAGCAGAGGTGCTCCTGTCTGGCACCCCCAGTCACTCCCACAGCCTTCTGCCAGGATTCGTGCTGCTTTTGGCATGGAAAAGGACAGTATGAGACAACTGCAGAAACAGCATCCCCTGTGTGCAGGGCAGAGGGAAATGAGAGGAGTGTGACAGCAGTCTGGGGGGCTGTTCCCACCTGGTTGCCCTCAACAATTAATAATTAATGAGACATGACATATGAGAGCAGTATGGCAGCACAGGAGGGAGTGGTTTCAACCACTGAACCAGTGAACTGGTTCCTTTCTAAGGCTTAACAGCTACAGTAAAACCACCTTTGAGCTTTGTGACAGGGTATATGCATCCTATGTGTGTCCTCTCCTGCATACCTCCTGTCTCCAGTGACAGTGGTGTCCCCTTCATTGGCAAGAGCGATGCTCGGCCAGCAGGACCCTGGTGGGGACCCATGGCTCTGCCTCATCTGATGCCACTGCTCTGCATGGTGGGCTGAACCCAGGACACAAAAGAGAGGTGTGTGAATGACTGGCCACCTGGCATATAGTGCACAGCCAAGTGTCACACCTGGCCACACTTCTGGCTGGGCTCTTTGGGCAAAAAGTATGGTAGCCCTACTGCAGGTTTTAACCTTGAGCTGCTATGCTCAGTTCCTAAATGTGTGGGACGTGATTCTGTGGTATTTTCTACCCATACTCTCCTTACCAAGCCAAGAGCACATCAAGTGTCTCATATTTTTTTGAAATTTCACTTTAATCTATTTTTAAAAGTTACCAGGCCGGGATCAGTATTTCTGAGAAACAGCTCCACTATTTAGTGATGTCCCCACTGGGAGCTTTTCCCAGGCAATGTGATAGCCAGGGTCATTAATGCCAACTTAGGCATCTTAGCCTGTGTCTTTGGCAATACTCATCTCCTGTTACAAAATCCTTTTGCTAATTCACTGTATATTTACAGTTTAGCCCTTCTGTGAACAGCTCTGTCACATCTTCACGGCCAAAAGCCCATGAAAATGTTGTGAGAAGGTGTACAATGTAAAAGTCCTTGCCCGTCTCTCACTCTCACAACTGAAAGACTGCACTGAGATGATTGGGATGAAACCAGGAGGATGAAATGTAGCTGTCACCTTCAGGCATGAGAGCAAGGGTGGCCCAGATTTAACCCTTGGGGGATGAGCTATGAAAGGGATTTGAGAAGAAAATTGCCCAGGTGGTACAGAGGGCTTGTAGGCAGACCTTGGATGAAGGCAATAGAGTTACCTGCCATTTTCACCCTACTGTGATTTCAGATTTATTGCTTTCTCTAATACTGTTCCTTCAGGCTTTTGAGGCGCTCCCTATAAAGCTTACCAAAGCTTGATGTCTATCTCAGCTCTCCTTGCTTTGATCCTTGGGAATATTTTGCCAAAATTTATGCACCCTGGGTTCCAGGTCCAGTGTCTAGGCTAGTGCCTGACACAATTGCCTCCTCTTTGAACCTGCCTTCTCCAACTGGCTGACCTCTCCCATTGCTCCTGGGGGATGCAGGTGGACAGACCTGTCCAAAATGGGCTGGGACAGTGCCCTGCCCCACAGCCTTGGTAAATCATATGCTATGGACATGATATTTATAATTTTTACAACTGAAAATAAAACAGTTCAGAAAGTCTGCAGCAATGGACTACCACCTATGAGACTCAGTAGAGACAGAGTAATAAATAAAGTATTCCAAGAGGCTGGGGTTTTTTTTCCCTTTCTGTCTTTCTTTTATTATTTATGATGCCAGGAAGCTCAGTACTTTTTCTCCCACGGCTTTGTGTTGGCTGCCTCCCTAACTCCTAAGGCCACTGCAGCTCCAACAGCACCGAACACAAGACCTGAAGCCTTTCTTGGGAAAGGCTGGTTTTTGTGTGCTTCAAGAGCTCAGTTAGCTGGGGAAGGGTCTGCACAAAGATACACATGCAGAGAGAGAGAGAGAGAGAACCTCTGTGTCTGTTCTAATTTCATTGACAGCATAGCTCAAACTGCAGCTGAGACCTGGGACTTTCAGCAGTGATAAGTTATCTCCATCACAAACCATCAGCCCCAAAGAGCAAGGACTGTCCCTGCTGCACACACACTGGGTGTTCCCGTGCCTGCTGTGCCAGCCCAGAGCCCTCCTTGCAGCTCAGCCACGCTGCTCTCATGCTCCTGCACTGCAGCAGACAGGGACTTCTTCACCTCTAGCCCATGGGGACCCTGGTAGGGATGAACTATTTCCATGGGAGGGGCAGGATGGCAGTATGGGGAGGGCATGGTGAGTGTACACCCTCAGCTGAGCATCCCAAGAAGTAACTCTCATTCCCTAGAAACAGGCTCCCTGACCTCGAAACAGTCACGCTAGCTGCTGAAGTGAAACAAATTGCATACATCTGCATATGGATATGCCCAGACTTCCTGTAACTGGAGATGGCCTCAAAGTTTCAGTGCAAAGTTTGGGGTGTCTGTTTCTAATCAAACCTAGAGAGACCTTGAGTTACATATTGTGAAGATCCCCATGGAAGGAGTTAATGTGAGCACCACTGCACCCTTACAAGCCCGACAGGACAGCTTGGTGCCTCCTTCTCTGCTTGCCAATCCATCCTTGCCCTTGTAGCAGTAGAAGGAGGATATTTTCTGTCTTCCCACAATTATACCCTGCTCTCCCAGTGCCTTGGATGCCTGCTAGACCGTCAGCACTCCCAAGACCATCCCTGTGTCAGCTGCCAAGGGACAGTCCAGGATAACTGGGCATGTGGGCCCCAAGCATCCTGCAGCTCCTTTTGGGCAGGAGAGATGCCTTCATTCCCACTTCTTCTGCAGGGAATATGCCTTTCAAATCTCACCACATCTGTCCTGGGAACCCTACAGAGGAGAAAGAGGATGCAGGAGACACAAGACCATGTTCACCTGTGACCATGAGGTAAAACCCTGAGACAGCGAGGCATTGTGCTGCTCTGCTGAAATGCTCCTGGAGGGAGCAGTCATCTTTATCATGCTGTCAGAATGTTGGGATTCACAAATTGGATCTGTTTTGTTCCTCAGATGTGCTGTTTTGAGAAGATGATGAAGTAAAATATTCACTATGTACAATCTTATTCGTGGAATTTAATTTAGAGCAAAGTCAGCTTGGTGCATCCACAGGGATGGAGACTGGGACATTTCCAGCACACAGCTTTGGGCCCAACTTGAAATGGTAGGTTTGCTTTGCACGGCACATGCATGACAAACCACAGCTCCTGCACAATAGGCTCCTTCACACAGACCCTGTGGCAGCAGCCCCACAGCCCATAAGGCTGCAAGAGAGCCACATGGCCAGCACTACCAGGGACACAGCCAGCACAGGGCAGCTTCCCCTGGGCTCCAGGCAAAACAGCGTGCTGGGTCTTGGCACTGCTAGTGTACTGCTCTGGTGACATCTTATCCAAGCTATTACAGTCTCAGCGAAGAGCTGATGCTATCCCAGTCCAGGGAGGCTTCAAGAATAGCCTGGAACACCTACTGGCATGTGGCAGCTCACAGACATTGTCTGTCTGTGGACAACCCAAGTCCAAAAAGCATGGCACATGCTGGTGGGATGGGGCTGCACCAGCCTGCCCCTCTTCTCCCACACTAAGTGGCATAGGGGTCTTCTGCCTTCCTGTCCAAGTGTGGGCACAGGAGTGTTCCCCCCTGCCCACCCCCAAATTCTATGGCTTCCAGTGCTGGCCACTTCAGGGTGCCTCTCCTTGCCTGCACAGGGGTGGTCTGACTCTTCATAGCAATGACACTTTAGAAAAAAAAAAGAAAAGCTCTTAATGTCGTTCTCTCAACTCTTGCTCAAATATCAGTGCTAAAATTTTGGCTAGGGAAGGTTCATGGAGTGTATTTTACACTTCTTACCAAGGCAGATTTGCACCACATTGAGCCAGCACACCTCAAGGACTTGGCCAACCACAGGAACCTTCTCCAACTCGTGTGATCTTGCCTTAACACATGCTGAAACCATGATACTTGTTTCTAAGCTGTCTGTTGCAGTCTTCTGCCTCCTATCTATCATTAAAGTCTAGAAGCCAGCAGAAAACCATGATTTAAAGAACATCCACATTTTCGGTTATATAGGAAAAAACAAAGTGACTGAATTTTTAGATATATAAAGAGCCGAATATTTAGGTTTATTTCTGTTCAGGAAGTCAGTGCTCTTGCAGTCTGCACATGTAGAAAAAGTTTTAGCACTTTTTTAGTCATATGTGGCATCACCAATTTTATTAGCAATGATCAGATGCTTAATCATACTTTCACTCTTGTGCGCAACTGACGTGTAAAATGGGGCAGCATTCATCTCTTAAATGCAGGTGGTATAGTTCTACATAGGACACAAACAATTGGCTTCATTCTGGAAGCTGCAGTTACCATTTTTTGCTGATCAACTCCATTTCAAGTTTGGATAAGGATGAATATATGGCCCATCCATCCCTCCCAGACAGGGACCTCCTTTGGTTGATTCTGCAGAACCTGAAGGAAGGCTGAATTTGGTTTATGTTCTAATATGGTCGATGAAGCTGTTCCTCTGCTCATGGTACAGCATTGACTGACTTCCCATTGTGCTCAGGAGACCACTGCATGAATGTTCTCATCTGCATGGACACCATCCATCTCTGCTGAGCTTGTCAAAGCTGCTGGCACTTCTGCTCTGCTGCCTGCAGCCTCCTGAGGCTCTAGAGCAAGGGGGGGACACACGTAGTGGTTACTCACGGTGGAACTCACAGACTAAAAATAGCTGTGAAATACCTGATCACCTCGGGGAGCTAATTAGAGACAGAGCAAAGTCCTACAGAAAAGTCTACTTGTAGAAGAATGAAAGGGGGAATGGAGTGTTTCTCTCTGCTGTGCTCCTCCTGACCACACCTAGGACTCCCCTCTTTGAGAAGAGACTTACTTTTCTGATCAGCAGGAACAATACTAAGGCCTGGAGCAGAAAGGTCTAAAAACCTCCTTCTGTTCCTGAAAAGCAGTCTGGAGACTGTTGAAGGTCCCACACAGTAAGTCCATGGGTGGTTTTTTGGTGGTTCTGAAGCCAGTGTATAACTTGAGTCACTGGCTCTACCTCCACTGTGTGCCTGGGAGATGTTTCTGTGGGAGTCGAATTCACCTCATCCCTGGCTGTGCTTAAGCCCTCTTGTTCCTGGCTGGCTAGTTGTCCTGGAATAAATCACTGTATGAGTTTGGGGACAGACAGCTTGGTAAACATTAGTGCTGCTGAGAAGTTTACATCACAGCAAGCCTGGGGAATATGCACTATTTACTTGGGAAAATTGCTGTTCCTCTCACTTTTATTCTGAACTAGCTTTTTTCCCCCCCAATAAAAACATCTGTTTTTGAGGGCATGTGTTGCTTTATTGCCTGATTAGCTGGATTCACACACCCTGTGGCTACTTGGAGAGACCTCAGCATTGTCTGTTCAAATGCAACATGTGCTGCTTGCTCCTCTTTCATGTTTTTTTAAAGGACACAAACAAAACTGGCTTTTACATAAACAAATCAACTCTGGAAACTCTGCATAGAAGCTGTGGCTAGAGAAAAAGGCACAGCTCATTCCCCAAGTCTTTTTTCATGTGGCACATTCATCTGAAAAGGAGGAAAGTGCTGACTAGCGAATTTTGAAGGCACAAAAATGCTTCTAGCAACCTGCTGCAATTGCAGTTGACTTTCTGGCTCCCAGAACATGATATAAGGAAAGAGCAAGAAAATGTACTGCCATTGCCTCCATGGAGAGAAAACGAAACTGCTCCATTGCATATCATGGCTTCCTCACTACTGAATGTGAAGGGAGATATTGCTTATACCAATATTCTGGAGTTGGGCATATCATTTCTCTCTGATGAGCCCATTAATTCCCCAGTGACATGGTTTTGTCCTCTTGGACACCTGAATGTCTTCAGTGTTGCAGGGTGTGACACAGTGCCTTGGGAATATGCCAGGATCAGCCACAAGATGACATCTTAAGGGACAGCAGATGAAAGTGACAGCCACCTGTGTGGCTCATTAGAGAGCCTCATTAGATCCCACACAGATGCCCCCAGGCACAGAGCTGGGGGTGATCAACAAGTTTGCAGCATGCCAGGCTATGTGCAAAGTTTGAAAGTATGACAGACAAGATGGGTCAGCTACTGCATTTTAAAATGTCTCATTTCCCACTGTAGGCATGTCAGAAACAGCTAGAAAAAAAAATTTAGATTTCTGCTCCATCCTACTTGTGTCTCTGCCTAAAGCAGTGCATGTGAACCAAAAGCCATCTAGAATCTCTGAACTGATATATCCCCAGTGAATACCAACCAAGGAAGATGGACAAGGCAGGCAAGGATGGGAAGGGGACTTGAAAGGGCTTTCAGTTTCCTCTTGGCTCTGGTTTTTGATACCTTTTGGATAAGTAGTCTCCTCCTTCCCAAGCAGTCCTGCATACCTTGCCATGATAGTGATTGCCTGAGGGTATTGGTTGTTCCTAAGCTCCTCAGAACTAGATGTAAGCACCTAACTGCTCTGAAGCCTTGGCTCAATGCTAAATAGATGAAATATATGATTTCATTAAGAAAAAAAGTCAGTATCACATTCAGTATTGAATGGTCATCTCAGTCATAGACTCATACCTACACACAGGCTAGTAACTGTTTATTGGGATTTCAGTCCAGAAGAGTCCACGGATCCTTGGGCAAGTGAAAGACAGAAAAGACAGATCCTCAGTGCTGTTTGCTGAAGACTTATGTTCTCCACAGACAGGCACTGTAGGGTTTTGCACACCTTGATGCTCTGTCACAGTGTGAGAACTCTGTTCTGCTCCTGTCTGAGCTGAGTTCTCCTATTGGGACATCTTTACTGGCTGTCAGCATCTGGAGCAATGTCTGCCCAATCCACCTGATCTACCTTACTTTGGGATCATTCAGTTATCCCTCTGTTGTGTTGTTTTTAGAAAAATCTAGATCCAGCAAGGTTGCCCCCCCCTCCTCTGCTTGGATGCTGTTTCCAGCCGAGTTAGTGACAGTGGCACCTAAGGTAGCCAGGATTCAACCCCCCTCCCTGTGCTGAGGCCCTGTGAAGTTCAGGCCCTGCACCTGGAGCAGGGAATGGTAAGTGCTGTGGAACTCTGGGGCTGACAGCAGGCAGTGCCACTCGGTGCCTGCAGTAGCACTGAGTGCTGTTCAGATGTGAGTGGTAGATGAGGTTGATGCAGGGCCTAGGGCTAAACTCTCTCTCTGAAAGGAAGAGCATAAGAGTTCCCATCAAATGCAGATTTATGTATTCGTCTTAACCTCACCCGTGCCATTTGGCCACTGCAAGGATCTGAAAAGATCCCTCACCTGAGCACTGCAAGAGAAAAAGAGGCTCTTCTCTGCTAGCTGTCATCTTCTCCAGAGCTTTCCCCTTCAACCAGTCAGTGCTTCTCTCTTCCCTACAGTGTGGCCCAGACATTTCCCCTACAATTTCCATCCTAGGCTGTGTTCTGGATGAGCAGGACCTCTGCCCTGTCAGGGTGAGAGGGAGTCGTGCAGCCTTCTACATCTCAATGTTTGTGTTGCCTTCCATGCTAACCACACGCCAAGTGAGGCAGCACCAGCCATCACCTGTGACAGAAGGTATAAATCAACCATCTAGTTAAGAAGGGAGTGGGGGATGCTACTTCCTGCTGGTGAGACAAAGCTGCCTGAAGGGAGTTGATCCTTGCTCTGATGTCTGGCTATGGCACAGTTTAATTCCCTGCTGCCAGCTTGCAGAGTGATTCACCCCATCCTGTGAGTCGGTGCCTGCCTGGACGCTGTTCACATCATTGGGTCGGTTGGTCTGTCTGCCTCTCTCTGTGTTCTTCTGTCTGTCTGCTTTGCAAAAGCAACCTCTGCAGCAGGGACAGCCATGCATTGCTGAAGTTTAGCTGCCTCCCAGAGGTGACTTCTAGTTGCCTGTTTTGTGCTGCTGGTAGCAGGGCTGGACCTGCAACCTGAAATTGCTGACTGAGAAGAAGGACAAGAGGAGGGAGGCTCAGGCCATTTTGTAATGGGCTGGGCAAGAGCTCAGCTGCATCTGCATTATGGAGTCCTGGTTCAAATTAATGACAGACAAACATCAGTGGCAGGGCGGTGTCCGAGCAGGTTGTGCCCAGCTGAAGCAGCCAGCCTGCAGCCCTAGTCCAACAAGGCACTGCAGCACATGTGTGTCCCTGCACTACCCTTATGCTGAAGTGCAATGTTATGTGCTTCAGATGGGCAGTCAGGCAAGCCCAAACAAATCTTCCCAACACCACTCCCACGGTGCTCCTTCTGCTTCTCAGTTTGGGCCCCCAGATGCCACTATGGGGAAGACCTGGGGACTCCTGAGTCTGGATGAGATGCTGTGGCAACCCCATTGGAAGCCAACACACATCTCAGGGGGAATTGGATGCTACCAGTTACACTTGGAAATTGGAAAGCAGGAGTGATGGAAAGCTGGCATAAAAGCAGGAAACAGCCAAAGTTGGCTGAGCCTCACAGAACCACAGAAAGGGTTGAGTTTAAACATTGAAACAAAGTTTGGGCAAGATTTCTTAGCAAAACAGTTCTGTTGTTCTTCGGTTTTATATAGCTGATTAGTAAAGAAAGGCCCAGACGAGGGAAGAAAAACCTTCAGCCTTCCCCAAACCTGCCTGTTCTTGGAAGAACATCTATAATTCATTTCCATTCCAACTGCACATTGCAAAACTCAAGGCTGGCCAGGTCTGGGAAAATTCCTACAAGCACTAGGCTTTTAGAAGCATTCCAGAAAGAAATTAGGTTTCTGGCTACCAAACCCACTAATTCACAGTCACTGGGCCTGGGGAACAGACTGGCATCAGCTTTTACTGGCAGAGAGTAATAGGGAAGCAAAATCCCAAACTGAAGCAAGAGGCAACACAACCAAACTGGGAACTTGCCAGCCAAGAAGCAAGACACAATGACCTACAGCAAACCTGAGAGCAGCAGGTTGTTTCCCCCTACCTTTACACCCTTGTCATGAGGTGGGGGCAGTGCTGCAGCCGCACAGGGGTTTCCTGCAGAGGATGCCAATTGGGATGGGAAAGCCCAGACCCCTGACAGTGTCTGAAGGTGGCAGCAGCAAAGTCTGGTACCAGGGACTCTCATCCCTGCTCTCCATGAGATGCAGGTGGTCTCCTGCACCCCACATGCAGTGCAGGGGTACACAGTGACCTCAAGGTCTCTCTGAGGTTGAGAGTTATTTTGAGCTATTGAGGGGGCATGGCTGCACTGCATGGCCCGGCCATGGACCACAGTATATCTACACTATAGCTGTGGAGAAAGGGAAAAGACAGAAAAATCCATCTAAGACTGGCTTGCTTGGAAACTCTGGTTGACCCTGACACAGTCTAAACAAATATTTTTTTAAATTACTCAGAGTGCCCCAGTCTTCTTATATGTATCCCCAAAGACTGTCATAAAATGTCTACAGAAAGGACTCCGTGAACCTCTGCTGCCCTGCTCTAGAGGCACATATTTCAGCTCCAGTCGAACTGAAGTTTAATAAACCCTTGGCCTCTGTAGGTTCCCTCCAGCCTCTCAGCAAACAGTTCTCCCCTGCCTCAGTCTGACTCTGGGTCTGTGTCCACCACTGGTGTTTGCCATGAGCTGCAAACCAACACTGCTGCAGCCTCTGATGGGAGATTACCAAAAGTTGTGAGTGCTATGCTTTTGCACCTCACGTTTTTTTCTCCTGGGGCTAAGAGGAGTAGGGAAAGAGTGTTCGAAACACTCCCTCATTTGTCATCAGCTCTGAAACATATATACCCACTTAGGACTCTTCTGGAGCTTTAGCTCCACATCCTTCATATCCCAGAAGAGAGAAGGTATATGTTGACTATGGGAGCCAGGATAATCTGAGTCTTTTGAATGATACCAGTAGCTGATGCAAGCCACTGTGCTTGGTAAAATATTGGGAAACCCTGCTTGCATCATGATTTAAGTGCAGTGCTTTCCAAAAAAAAGTACTTATGTGTTGTTCAATAATCCCCCTTTAATGAAGTTTTGCCAATTCATCAAGGAGTAAAAATGATACTGCATGACTTGACCAATTACTCTCATGAGATGCTTGTGCAAGAGCACAAACACATGGCTCCCAAAGGAAAGGGATGGAAATGATTTACAGAAGCAGTGAGGCAAAGGTTTATTGATAATGAGGCACTAAGAGGAAATGGGATGAATGTGCCTAAGATTCATCTAGTAAATGAGCAACAAATAATATTCACAAGCAGCAACTTACATTTTTAATTTTGAGCTGAGAATAGCAACATTCAGAGACTCACAGATTATTCTGAGTTAGAAGGGACTCACAAGGGTCATTGAGTCCAAGTCTGAAGTGAATGGCCCATATGGGGATTGAACCCAAGTTGCAGGTCAAATGACAGTTATTAAGGAAAAAAATCCATTAGATAGTTCTGAACAAGGAAAACATCCACAAAAGTGTGCTCTTACTTGTCAAAGGGGAGTCATGAATTGCTCAAAGGGTATACTGTGCTTGTCAACTAATTAAGAGAGCTATGCACTCTGAGGTCAGAGAAAGGGACTTCATTTCACTTGAGAACTACTTCACCTTGCAACACATATAATTGTCACCAGGGGGAAAAAATAAATAAAAAAAACAAAAAACCAAAACAACCAAAAAAACTCAGAAGTAGATTTGCATGAGCCAAGAGCATTTGACCTTTACTTTTGACTCCATCTCTGTGTTTCATTTCTTTTCCCAGACTGTGCCTGGTGAGCCACATTCCCACAGTGTCTGCCCATCCTGTGCATGCTCTCCAGCTGCATGACCCAGGTAGCCAAAGTTACCAGAGTCTGGCCACTTGTTGTACTTGGTGGTGACCAAATCAGGCTAAGATGTGGATCTCTGACCATCACCGGCACCACTAAATTAATTTATAAAGCCACTCAGGGACCAGATTTTTCTACGGAGAAGTTGTTGCTCCTGGTGCTGTTGTGGCTGCTGATGTGAAGCCTCTGCCAGCTGGAATGGTCCCTGGCTGCTTGGCACCACAGTTAGACACAATGCCAGGACCAAACATGTCTACTGGACTCTAGATGATGAGCAGTGAGAGCACATTCTGAAGGACTTTTGTGCCATTCCTCTTACTTTTTTTCCTAAATACTTCTTTCTTTCTGTGTCTTCGGATCACAGGCACTGGACCCCTCTCTGTGCTGAACACTTCTCCGTTTTCTCATCATCATCATCCAGTGTTTGAAGGCAATCATTATTTACTGCATGGCATCCACACCCTGTTCAGCAGTGTCCTCTGGACTTCCCACAGCATCCAGCAAGCTGTGCCAGAGGGTCACGCCCGAGTCACAACGAGCCCAGTGAGGTGAAACCTGAGTTTTAAACAGTACTTAACACTGTCCAATATTTTTGCAGCCTGGAGATGAAGGTCCTGTGCCCCTCAGATGCCCTGAATCATGCAATACCTTTGTATCTTGGCCAAGTAGATCTAAGCCCCCGTTCAACCCAACACACTCCTCAGTCTTCAGAACAAGTTTCTGCCACATCAAAATTCCTTATCCCTATCCCAGCATTTGCTCCCCTTCTTTGCCTGGGTCCAAGCAAGGCTGGACAAACTACTGTGGTAAATGGCCACTGCAATAAGAGTAAGTGCAGACCTGGCTGAAAACACTCCTAGAACATGAGAAATCTGCAGTGTCTTTAGGTGTGAAAATCAAAGGTGTCACTATTGAGACAGTTCAAACCACAACTCCTTATGGCTAGTTGTTTGATGATTTTTCAGAGGAAAGGCACAAAGCACATTTCCTACCCAAAGCCCAGCTCCACTGTAAATCTGATGATCTTGCTCCATAGCACAGTGCAGCAGAACTTATGAAAAAATCATCATCAGATTTTTTTTGGAGAAAACAAAAATGTGCTTAGTTTTAGTTACATTCTTGGAAATGGCTTAATTGATTCAGAAGAACTTAAAAAAAAAAAAAGTATTATAAAAACAGCCAGAGGCAAACAACTGCTGTGGGAGCTTTTAGGCAAGATTGTTAAGTTTTGATTAAGTTAGAAGAAACTGGATGCAGGATTGTGGTATGAAGTGTCAGACAGTAGACACAAACAACAGTGGCTCTGGAAACACATTTTCCTAACAGAAAACAAAAAAATCATGACTCTTGGAAGGAGAGGAACTCCTGGAGCACCACTAGTTCTCAACCAAACTGGATGATTACATGAAAGATAATGACCATGAAAATCCGCCTAAATTAAAAAGTGGAATTCATGCCCACTTTTGTGTTTGCTTCCAGTTAACATTCCAGGATGGGATCGTATTGACATGAGTGGCTACAAATGTGAAGTAAACATTAGCAAACATTTACAGAAATCATCTTTAGAAACTTGTGAAAAGGAATATTTGTCCCAGAAACCTGCTTCTGCCAAAGGTGCTCATCCAATCAGGGAACAAGGAGTCATCATTTGTGTCCACCATGCACCCACCTTCCACTCCACCACAGATGCCCTTTCAGCTCTCTGCTCCTTGCATCAGTTCACACACACACACACACACACACACACACACACACACAGGCACACACAATCTGCTGACCAAAGATTACTCACAAACATCATCCCAACAACAATTCTGTGTCCCAGACAGACTGCAAAAACTCATACCTTGCTCACAATTTGCAAATAAAACACATGGGGTATTCATCCCTCCTGCTCTCTGTCTCCCAAAATACTTCCTTGGGGGAGCCCTTATTCTGGAAGATAGCTGATCTCCATAAGGGTGGCTGTGTGTTGACATGAACCAAAACTCAGAAAGTCTCTGCCTAGAGATATCATGACATCAGTACCACAAGGAGAGCTTCAGTGCTTAAAAGCTGCCTTTTCTAGCAGGATGGGAAGCACCAGGAGGCCTTAAAAGCAGGTGGAAAGAGTGACTGCAGGCAGGACAGCCTAGAGAGGAGAATAAAATACACAATCAAGAAACATGGGCTAGAATCAATACACCTGGAAAGCACTGGTTGGAAAGGTACGTGCTGTTTCAGTTTCCTAGATGAGAGCAAGCAAGATCCCTTTTCACCAGATGTCTTTCTGTTCTCTTCAGAAACAAGCCTGTCTGCAAAGGTTTGGAAAGCTTGAAATCTAGGCAGAACAGATAAACACTTCGGTTTCCCATGTCTGAGGGCTCCTGGAATTAGTGGGGTGACAGGCACTAGCTGGCCTCTGTTTCCCCAAAGCATTTCCAGCTCATGGGCTCAGAGTGCTTGCAGGGAAATATACTGGGGGTTGCTTTCTCCTTCCTTCTCATCTCAGACTAGGCTTCCCACACACTGCCTTCTCAGATTTACTATCTCACAGTACATTTGGGTCATGGTTTTTCAGATTCATGAGAGGCAAACATGCATGTGTGGGAATGTGCGATTTCTTCTGCAATTCGTTTGGTTTATAGGGCTCTCAGGAGAAAATATGCAGTCGGATGTAAATAATGGGACTCCAAACTCCAAAACCCCTTCAGTGAACAGAGTTATGAGTACGTAGCTTCCAAGAAGCCAGGGTTCTAAAGCCAGGGTTTTAGTGCTAGAGGAAACTCTCCATTCCAAAGAAGGGAGCACAGCCCTGGGCTGTGCCTGCTGGTAACGAGAGACTTGCCTGGAATCAGGGACCCTCTGAGTATTTGCGGCTTATGTCCTCAGTTTTCCAAAGCAAAGATGCTGCTTCCTGAATTTGCTTAAACCACATTGTTCTTTCCACCGATACCTCCTACAGTTTATGAAACTGAGGCTTATAAACTGCTATACACTCCAATCTGCTTCAAACTGTAGTACGCTGTGGTCTACATAACATGAGTTTGTAACTTTGTCAAGAACATGATCTGACAAACAGAAAATAAAAGATTACTTTGTCTCCACTCAGCTGATGAACTCTGGTGTTTGGATGCTACAGCAGAAAGCTTCAGAGATTATTATCAGGTAGGGAGAGTCTGGAAGCCATTTTACCATCTTTCTATTTAATGGTTTTTATCCCAGGAGAAAGCTGGACCAGGAGAGCTGAAGGCTGTGGAGCAGAACTGGCTGCCTGGAAAAGGGGTGGTCTGACATCGCTTTGGGCAGGACACACCAGGATGAGGAACAGGTCACCTCAACCATGGTGCCACTCTGCTATCACTGCCATGCTGCCAGGTTCCCTGCTTTCCCCTGCCACCTGGGCCAGGCATGCTCTGGGATGTGCTTTGGGCAGTTTTCAGTGCCCATGCTCTGTGTTAATACAGACTGAACAAAAGGGAACTGCTTTGCTCACTGCTGTCAGGCATCCCTGCAAAAATATTCCCTGCTCAGCCTCCTTCCAGAAGAACCCAGACCCATGGACCCACCTCATGCCAGGCATACAGGGAGGAAGAGCAACCAGTGTAGCTACTTACACACTCATATCACGTTTTCCTATTGGGACATTTTCACAGAGCTTGGATTGACTTTGCTCCCACTGGGATGCTACCACAGGCTTTCAGCTGCTGCTCTCTTTTCTTTTGAAATCCTGAGGAGGAGTTCTCAGCAAAGTTCTTGGTTTTAATGAAATCTGTGGGCTAAATGAGGCCATTCCCTGTTTTTCCCCAGTGGGGAGCTAATTTCAACCAGACTCAACACCCTTAGCTGTATTCTTGGCTTTCAGGACCCTACTCAGTTACTCTCATAACTTCTCCTTGGCCAGGACCCACTGGTCTCTTAGGTGTTAATGCATGTATGTGTCAGTGCTGCAGACCATGGTTTATCTGCTGCAGGCTCCTAATATCTCCATCTCTGTGGGATGTGCAATCAGCCAGATTTCCACACAAAAGACTACATCAGAGAACATTCACATTGCCTGAGGCAATATTTGCACCAGATTTTCTCTAGAAAAACCTAGGCTGTTCCACTTGATTTTTGCAGAGTCCAGATAGGCCAGACTTACATAGACCGGATTCATGAATTTCTCACAAGCACTGAGCTATGTTTCCTGGCTAATATCTGAAGAGGAGAAGTGGGGTCAGGCAGTGCTTTGCCTTTACACCGAAAGTCATTAAAACCCAACAGAATAGACAAAGGCCTGGATCAGTCCTGGTCCTTTTGTCACTCTCTGGGAGCTGATCAGTCCTTTTGTTAAGTGTCTGGGACCTGATTTGACTGCACACTCGTGGGGTTTTGGTGCTGTGCAAAACACACTAAGGTCTCTCTGATGCTGACATGAGGCAGGTGCCCAAGCCTTGAGGAGCAGCACAGGGAGAGCAGGGAGTGTAAATGGAAGCATCTCAGGCCAGGTGGCATGCAGTTGGCTCAATGCCTTCTCTCAGCACCAGCCAAGCTTCTCCTCCCTACCATCTTTAGGATGCTGGATACCTCCTTTTGCCTTTACTAGCATCTGACAAACCTGTTGAAATACTTCGGCATCAAAGCCTCTGCCTTGTTGCATGCTCTTCATGTCTTGGTCCCCAAATATGGTGAAAAATCCAGCCCTTAGAAGCTTGGTTGCTATCACAGCCTCTTGGCTCCTTTTTGGGTAAACTTCAGGTCATTTTCTAAAGAAATCCATAGCTACCAACAAATATTGTCTGGCAGATTCTGTCTCAGGCAAAGGCCCAACAACATCAACAAAAATGAATCGAGTAAGGTCCCCAGGAGACACTGCTCAGTAGGATTTCTCCCCATCTTTGGGGACCCACTTCAGAAATGCAACATATGCAAGAAAAGCCTCACACCTCCTTGTAGTAGTTTTCCATCATCTGTCTTCATTTTCCTCAAAAGCGGTTCTCTCATGGCATGACTAAAGACTTTATAAATTCAAGACATCATAGCAAAACATCAGAACCTCTTTTTTGAGTGTTTTGGTGATAATGAGCACTCACGAGTGCTTGTCATATGTTGTTTTATTTTCCCGTCTCCTATACAACATTTCATCTTTAAATTCCAAGCTTTCCCACCATGACCAGAGGGGTTTTGCCTTGCTGGTCTGAAAACAGTCAAAAAGCAGACAAGGTTGCCAAATAAGGGTTTGGTTTTTTTAATCACACCTTATTTGACACCAGGAGCCTTTTTGAGGAACACTCCCTCTTAGTTCCATGAACTCTGCTCTTGCAAACTTACATCTATGGATGAAATAGGAGAGTTTTCATTCCTGCACACTGTGGAAGAAAGAGGTAAAAAAGGATGCAGTCTCAGTTTTTTCTTGCTGCCCTGCTGAGGGAGGTATCTGCACAAAAAAAATGCCTTTGAACAAGGCACTGGCAGAACTAGTCTTTGGTGACTGCGCTCTTGTGTCAGTGCTGTTCCGACCCCACAGGCACCCCCAGCTGTGTTCAATGGAAACTGCTTCAGCACTGAAAATGCCTGGCTGCTCTCCTTTCACTGTCAGGGTAGCTTTCTCTTCTCACAAGGGGCATGTGGAGCTTTTGTAATCCTGGCAAGTCTGCAGCTGAGCCTCCAGGAGTAGGATCAGTGCCCTACAAGGCCAGACAGGCTGGCAGTCCTGTGCTCCCTTCCCTGACATTGGGGAAGCACTGCCTCTTTGCTCCTGGCTGAGTTTACCCAGGGTGCATGTTATGCCTCTCTTCAGCAGTTCACCTTGCTCTGGGTTCAATTCAGCTTGGCAGCCTGGAGCTCATGACAGGCTGTTTATAAAACATCATTGGTTCCTATTAAAGGGCTCACCCCACACCAGGACATCCCAGCTGTACCACAGGGGCTGGGTGGCTGCCTGTGCAGTACCTGCTGTCCTGGTCTCTTGAGGGAGGGCTGCTGTACACAGGGGATGGAAGACCCACACTACAGTATTTTATGGACTTGTGCTAACATGAAAGCCATTTTCACCTCCAGATATTCTCTGTGGAAACAAAAATGAACCTTGTAAGGCACATCCCAGATATTATCTAGTAATGGTAAGACACAAGCACCCTCTGGTTAATGTATCACACACCAAAGCTCTTGCTGGCCTTCTTTTCTAACCAGGACAGCTGATGAGGTCCCAAAACTGTGTAGAAGCTCAAAGAGACAGCTCAGGGCCTGCCCACAGAGGCAGGAGCCACAAGCAGATTGCCCAAACCTCTTTCTTTCACATGAGCCATGTTTTGAAGGAAAACACTGCAGGCTGAAAGCCCTGGTGCCAACTGACCAGGTCCTAGCCACAGTGATGTGTATGCTCAGTGTTAGCTCATCTTCCACCTTGGCTATGCTGAGCAATTTCCTGGATCCCAGCAGTCCTGTGTGCTACACACAGTTTTTGTCAGCAAGGACATTTTCCTCAGTCCCTGCCTTCCCTCAGACCCATGTGAGGGGGAGGGCTACATGCCATCAATCCCCTACAAGCATCCCATCAATTCCCTCTCTAGTTTCCATGACCAGCTGCAGTAAGGTTTCTCCCCATCTTTGGGGACCCACTTCAGAAATGCAACATATGCAAGAAAAGCCTCACACCTCCTTGTAGTAGTTTTCCATCATCTGTCTTCATTTTCCTCAAAAGCGGTTCTCTCATGGCATGACTAAAGACTTTATAAATTCAAGACATCATAGCAAAACATCAGAACCTCTTTTTTGAGTGTTTTGGTGATAATGAGCACTCATGAGTGCTTGTCATACATTGTATTATTTTCCCATCTCCTATACAACATTTCATCTTTAAATTCCACACCTGAATGAGCCCCTGTGATGCCTTTAAATTACACAGGTGATAAACCCCTCTTGTGCTGCTTGGCTACTCCCATTGCCCACTCTCTGAGGTGGACTGCTGACAAATGGAGAAAAAGGTTGTTCAACCAAGAACTCCAATTTTTACCACCCAAGCCAAGGGAAAGGGGATTTCCAGCACAACCAGTCACAAAACCAAACTAATTAAAGGCCACAAGGGAACAGCAGGGTTATCTGGATACCAACATCATATCCAAGCCTAGGTACAAATAGACTTTATTATAGCTTCAACTCTGACTTAAAACCAGCATCACCCAACTTTGCATGTGCAGCTACAGGTCCCTCTGTTTCCTGAGCTGACTTTGGGCTTTCAGTAGATTTTTACGAGGCTCTGTCCTGACCAGTCATATATTTATAACAACTCTCTCTGTGGATATTTCCCATCCTCAACAGAGCTGCAGTTAAGTGAGTTGCTGCACTCATGTTTGATGTTATAGCCAATACCCCATTGCTTTCTATCTTTCGTAAGTCCCTTTTTCTAATAGCTTGAAGGAGTATGAACTGGATAGAAATACTAATTTCTCTAGCACAAGACCTCATACCTATATAAAGCTTTCCTCTCTTCCAGTAGCAGCTTTCCAACTTCTGCTCAAGAGCTGAAATGCAATATTTAAGCTCTGCCATAAATCCCACAGCTTCATGGAGTGTTTCTGGCCTTCTGCACAATCTGTCTAACTGTCTAGCCATTGGTCCATCGGCTATTTATCTTGGAAGTCCCCACTGGAGATGTGAGAAACACAAAATGTCTTCAGGTCGTCTGCCAATTTAGGTAGGTTCTTCTTCCTCTTGCCTTCTAGCATCTGGCTATGTCTTGTCTAGTTTAGAGTGATATCTGGCTCCAATCTGCTTACCAGGTTCAGACCAAATCTTGATAAGCCAGGTTATGTCTATAGTACAGTGCTTCTCAGCTCTCAGCTATAGGTCCTTGCCACAGCTGTGCTCCTGACTCTACTCCAGGAAGAGGTCTGGGCATGCACCATCCCAGGGAAGGCCGGAAAAGAACTGCACAGTGCTCCAGTGAACTGTAGACCAGCACTGTGGTCCAGGCTCTAGGGCATATCCTGCCCCACCGTTTGGCTACAGGCTCTCCTCTGGGAACAAGCTCTGCAGAACAAGGCTCTGCCCAGTTCCTCTTTCTGGCCAGTTGCACAGTGGGAACAGACATGCATCAGCCTCCTGTGCAGTATTTCTTGAGTGGCATCTCTGGGGCAGGAAAAATGTGATGTTGTGGGCTTGTGCACACACACTGGAAAGGACCAGTCTTATAGGTGACCCATCCCCACCTGACAGACCCAACAGCCTGAGACCAGCTCCATGCCCAGCAGGCTCGTACCCTTGTGAGCCTGTGGTGTAATTTTTGAAATGCTTTTCTTCCAGAAACCTTGCTGTGGCACAGGTCTTGTATTAAGTTTTGGGCTGAGCAATATGTTTCTGTTTCTCCTGCTTTGTAAAACGACTTCCAACCAGTGTCACACAAATTCCTAAACACGTTGCAGAGTCCTGGTCTTGCAGATGGACCTTCAGATCTCTCTGAGCACTGTCCTGGAACAGAGTCATTGTCTGATTGATTGCTTTTGATCCTTTCTGGGAAAATTATCGATATTGCACTCTTTCCCTGCACATACTCTACAGCTTTGGTTTGTTTTGATTTAATTCTGGTGTGAATTTCTTTCACTTCCCACTGCTCCTGAATAGATTAGATATCTGTAAGCACTTTTGTTATCTGATCTCTCTTACTTCAAAATAATGAATAGAGTTCCCCATTTCCCTTTTTGGAAACAGCATCCTACCCTAAAACTGTTGTTACAGCTCCCAAGTGAAGCAGTCAGTCAATATCCAAAGTCCCAAGGGGACTGCTTCCACTACAGGGAGGAACTGATGCAACGTGAGATATTTCTTTTAGGCAGCAGTGCTTGCGCCTAGAGCCCAGATGGGGAACAACAGCAATCAGATAGGAGTTACATTGAGACCTTACAAATTTATTTTATTTCCCCCTAACACCAGTCTGCCCAAAGCATTTGTTCTCTTCCTCGGTTTCCTCATTCCCCATTGATAGCACTTCTCTAATGGGCCTTGATGCTGTTGACTCCCTGACCTTTGGTTTTGTAGGATTTTCAGACTTCCACTGAATAAAGGTGCCTGTTATCTTAAGTCCCACAGAGTTTGCACCTGGGCTCAGCGTACAGCACACAGTCTGTTGGTGGATAAATCAGCTTACCTTTCAGGCTCCACCACCAGCTCACCCACTGCCTAGCAGCTAATGAACCCTGTTCTTGCTAATAAAGAATATCTTTAGAAATAATACTGATTCAACCATCTGTTTTCAATAGGCAGATTAAATGTAAAAAGAATAACACTTAAACTGCGTCTTCATTAAAAAAAATTATTAGATACAAACAGACTTAAATAAACATTTAATACTGAGTTGAGTAATGCAACAGTTTTCAGTTTGTGCAGATGAGAGACCATAGCTCATGATATACCAACTTGTCATGACTAAGTCCTGCTGGGACCTGAAGACAGCAGCTACAAAACGTAGAATCACAGCTATTCTTGAGGGAGATATAAAGAATTTGATACTGGTGGGTTCATACTTAGATAGCTCATAAAATCAGTTGCAGACTACCTTCCATAATAGTTCCATAATAGTGCTGAGTCTGTCACTGCTTATTACCCATCCAAGATATCTCCTCTTCTTCTTCTTCTTCCCCTGCCTCTCCTCATTCGTCTCTTCTCCTTCCTCTCTCCATCCATTTGCCCTATTTCTCACTGATTCCTCTCTTTGACCAAAACATGATCTTAGAATTATCACGGGGATCACAATTGCTCTTTCACATTGTGTCTACTTATGTGACAGTCAAAATATGAAGATGATTTGCAAGCATGAATGAAAAATATAGCCAAGCAGATTCACCAGTATGTATAATAACATTGAATCGTCTGAACTTACAGGGAAAATAAAGTGGAGGTCATTTATTTATTATATATTAAGTGCTTTCCTCCTTTACTTGTGAACTTTCCTTTACAAGTTGGGGCTGCTGAGACACATGTAACTATGATAAATTGCTCTGACATTTTATTAATATGAAATATTCCCATCCATCTCTTAGTAAATGTTTCTCAAGTCACAGGGGTCCTATATCAGCTATATTGCCACTCAGGCTTCTCCTAATCCAGAACTATATCTTTTTTCTGTTTGAAAATATATCTATATAAAGATATTATAGAGACCAGTGCTTTCCAACATGATTAACAATTGAGATGTGATTTTTTTTTTCAGATGTGTAGGAGGAGTACCTCAGAAACATATGACTTTTGGGGCAGGGATTGCTCAGCATTTTCTGAAAAGCACATCTCATATCTTGTGTTGGCCGATATAGGTTGCCTACGCTGATGCGTTGCTTTTTAAAGATTAGACCATTAACGTGGATTGGCAGGTTGAGCCTATTTTACACATTGAAAAATCCGAGGATATGAGAGCACGCCAATTGCTTACAGCTTTTTGCACAGAATAAGGACATGACTGTCAAGAAACCTAAGTTAAATCCCCTACAAAATCATACACGGGACCTCTACTCCGTGAGTTTCTGACTTCAGCAGTGGCTCCTTCTCAAGCCGGCTGAGTGCCTCTTTCTGCCGGAGCCACGGCCCTGCGAAGGTCACACTGATGCCACTGAGTGGCCACAGCTTCACCTTGCACAAGCCACTCGGATATTCCAAGCGTCAGTTTTTCCAACGGTAAAATGGGAATAAAAGCCTCTAACTGCCCCGAGACACATTGACGCTTTTTACCTGAGAATTGCTAAGCTACAAAAATACCCTGAACAAATAATAAAGCATCTTAAGGACTCCAGGGAGCAAAACTGGCTAAAGGGCCGGGAACGAGGGTGACCGAATGGACAGGTCTGGAGACGTCCTTTAGCAGCAGACCTTGGCTCCGAGCCGCTCAGACACCACCTCCCTCTTACAAGGGAAACTCATCATGGCTTTGAACGCAGGGCTTGGAAAATGAGTAAATCCTCACGATCTGAAGGATTGAAGTCTGCACATTAGCTCCCCTTAAACCGTGGGTGCATTTAACTTGGGAGGTTAGAAACCACAGCCAAAGAAATTTCTTTTGATTCACAACTTGTTTTGAGCAGTCACCCATAAAGCAGCCAGTGAATCACTCCAGCCAGTTAGTCATGCAACCACACTGAATGTACACTCAAAAGGCTGCACAAAATAAACAGCCTGCAGCTCCAGATAACACACACACAGCTCATTTGCGCTATCTGGCATCAGCATATATTGTTAATA
Organism: Rhabdornis inornatus; assembly: GCA_013397075.1. Classification (NCBI taxonomy): domain Eukaryota; kingdom Metazoa; phylum Chordata; class Aves; order Passeriformes; family Rhabdornithidae; genus Rhabdornis; species Rhabdornis inornatus. The sequence continues at coordinate 2,442,366 of VWZS01001621.1, read as the reverse complement.
TGACTCCTACACCAAACCCTTAGGAAAAAAACGCACTCAAATAAGCATCTCCAAATATCTCTCTCCATCAGTATTTTTCTCGTCTGCTTCGCTCCGTGTTGCTTTCAAAATGATTAACACTAGTAAAAGTTTTAAGACTCTTTCTCTCTCTTTCTGCACCTTCTTGTTGCTGGTAACGTCCTGCTGGGTTTACAGGCGTGCGCTGCTGAAGTGTAGGGCTAAAGCGGAGTTAATTCCAATCAGCAGCGGACAAGTCGAAAATAAACAGCTCTAGTGCAAAAAGAAATCTTCCTGCAAGGAGGGAGCGGCAGGGATACAGAGGGAGGGAGTCTCCCGGTCCTTTGACACATAAATGTTATAAACAGCTCGGGTCAGGAATCCTATAAAAGCCTCCAGCCAGATCTACCGACCAATTCAAGAGAAGCGCAAAGCACCTTTTGGAAAGAGCAGTGAATAAACCTTCCTGCGTGGCCCTAGGGGTAAGGAACGTGAGCCCTACCTTCGCGTCTGGCTCCCTGAGGAAATCCCGCAGGTTTCCGCGGAGGAGATCCCGCACCTCCGAGTGTCTGTTCAAACACAGGCTTAGCCAAACTCCTGGCGAGAGCTCCCTCCCCTCCCTGGGAGGGTGCCGGAACCCTTGAATGGCAGATCTGGTGGCCCTATTGTGGAAAAGAGAGGGCTATTGCCAGGGCGGCGTCAGCAGCACGCCGGGAGCCGGCGGCCGAGCCTCGCCGGGCAGCCGGTCCCACATCAGCGGGAGGGAAGGGCCGGCTCTGCCGCCCTGCTCCCTGAAGCTCGCCTCGCCTCCCCGCCCTCCTGCCTCCGCTTGCCGGTTCCTGCTCCCTGATGCCAGCTTGGATCACGTCCCCCCGTGTCCCCTTCCCCTGCTTCCCCACTCGCGCCTGCCTCCCGCGCACTTCTCCCCTTTACAGCCGCTCGCTGCTCCCCGCGGGCCTCAGGGCAGCAGCATCTCGCCATCCCGGCCGACAGAGGTGCGGGGGAGGCCGCGCACCCCGCCTGCGCTCTTAGCCGCGGCGAAGGAGCCCGAGCAGGAGCCCAGATCAAAGCCCCAGGGTCAGGGAAGGGAGACAGGACCGAAGGGTCACCGCAGCTCGGGGCACCGCTCCCCAAGACCTCTGCACCCCGGGCTGTCGGCGGGCGAGGGGCAGGGACCGCCATCCCCCTCCCGACAGAGCCTCTCCTGCGGAGATTCTAAGCAGGGTTGCCCGGACGGCGGTGCGGGGACACGGCATCGCCCGAGGTGGGGGAGCCCTGCGGAGTGCCAAGGGGAGCGAGCACACGGTCCCGTTACCCCGTCCGGCTCCGGGCGCGGAAGGGGCAGGAGGAAGGGGCAGACGCCGCCGGCCCTCCCCGGAGCACGGCGAGCTCCGAAGAGCCCTTGAACGTCGGCGGAGCCTCGGCGCGGCGCCGCGGGGAGCCCCGAGCGCCTGGCAGCGAGCGGTCTCTCTCGGGAGGCGGAGAGGGACCGCCAGCGAGCTCGTTCCTGCCGTGCCTGCAGCTTACGTTACATCAGGGAAGGAGGAGGAGGAGGAGAAATCCATTAAAAGTGTCAATTTAAAAAGCACGCAGCGAGCCTCCGATTCCTACAGCAGTGGTTTCTGTACTTCTAATAACGCACGGCGGCACTTTTTATTTGCTAGCTAAATAAAAAAAAATTGTCGTTATTTGCATAACACGCTACTTAAAGAATTTCCTCTGTCAGAGAAAGCCGTTTCCTTTCTCCTGTTTCTTTTGAGCAAATATCCCAATCACATTCGCCTTCACTCCCAAAAGAATTTTGTTCCAGCCGGTATTTCTAGACAGCAATATACATACACATTTCTGTGTGTATAGGGGTATGTGAATGCATACGTTTCAAGAAATATAACTTACTTCAGCTCCACACAGTAGAAATTGCAAGTCAGATTACTACAGCACATAAATCATCCGAAAACTTCTTCCCCCCCTGAGCCAAGATATATAACCTGTTCTCAGGACTGGATGATCTTGAAGATAATCTTCAAGGTTGATTTTCCAACCTTGAAGATTCTCTGATTCTATGACTTTTATTCAAGAATTCGGCTTTCACTGCCCGTGCCGGTTTGCGGAATAACCTGTATCCCTATTCGAGGCAGGGAACGTGGGGTAAGCAGTGCAAGGCTGCCGGCCCGTAGCAGTGTAGGGGCCGCGGGTTCCAGGTAGGCACAGGAGGAGCCGTGCCGGGAACCCCATAGGGACAGGCTGGCAGCCACCACTGTGAGGGGACCGCAGGGAGCCCGGCCGAGAGCCAGGGCCGCCCAGTGCCACTGTCCCTGCCAGAAGCCGGGCTGGAAGCTCTCCGACGATTGCCGTCCGTGTCCTCCGTGTATTTACGGCCGCAGCTCTCCCTGGCCTATATTTATCCGTACAATGCAGTGGAAGGTCTTAGATCTAGAAATAGAAGCCGAGAGCAATAGATGGCAGGCTCGGACTTTTTATAACTCAAAAAGGACTTGTTTATTAAAGAAATAAAATGGAGTTGAACAACTAAATAAAGGAGGGGACATCCTGTCCCTCCGGCACGCGGAGTTCGCGCCATGCCCGCCGTGCCCCGCCGGCCTGGCCTCCGCCGCAGCGCCCGGCCGCTGGGCTCCGGGCTCTCCCGGGCCTCCGCAGCCACCGGGGGAAAGGCGGAGGCGAGGGCCCCAGGGCCGCCGTGCGGGGAGCAGCACCCCGCAGGAGAGGACGGGGCCGGGCCATGGGCCAGCCGCAACGACGGGAGCGGGCGAAGCGGCCGCCTGTGTATCGCCTGGCAGGAGAGCTTGCCTGCTGCTTGGTTTGTGTTTTGCTTAGTTGGGTTTTTTCCCTCTTCTTTTGGGGTTTTGTTGTTTTTAAAATTGAGGGGTCTACAGTCACGGTGTCCAGCATCCTGCCCGGACAACAGGGGACGCGGGGAGCCAGTGGTCCCCGCCGCGCTCCTTCACTCTGCACAGCGCACCGCTCGGCGGTGGCAGTGCCAGTACGGCTGCGAAGCTACGGCGGGGTGTCGGCGGGAAGCAGCGGTGCGGCCACCTGTCCCCGGCTTCCCGAGCAAACCTCTCCGGACAGCTTTCCTCACCCGCCTCGAGTGCCGTGTGCGTGCTGGCTGACCGCGCTTGTGCCCGCTGCAGAGAACGAGGACGGCTCTCTCTTCCCCCGCGCTCACCCGCGCCGAGGGGATCTGCCCCGACTCGGAGGTTTCCCCGTCCCTTTAGCCCTCGCGGGGTTCCTCGGGCACAACTCCCGCGCCCGGCGCGGTGGTCTCGTGGTTTGGGAAAAGGCGGAGAGGCGCCTATGGATGTTGCCCGCTCCGCGAAACCCCGATCTGTCTGTTATTAGCGAGTCTCTCTCTTCAACCATTAAGCACTGTTATTATCACTATTGCTATTAATTATCCTTGCCGAACCATGTGTCTCTCATTATAGCCCACCGTCCCCAGCCACATCACAAGGGGCTCACAACGAGCGCGGTCTGGGCCGGGCAACCCGCCGCCGGGCTACCACTGAAGGAGAACCCCGAGCCTCGCTTGAAAATAAATCAGGGGAACCCCGGCGGTGTTAGGAGGGCAATAAACTCGCGTGATTCTACCGGGGGGTTGTAATGTGTCATCACAGGCTATGCCGGCGCCCTGGGCTTTGCGACCTACAAAAACAAGAGAGCCGGTTAACAGAGAGAGGATGTCAGGGCGGCGGGAAAGGCGCGGGGAGCTGCCCTGAGATCCCATTCCCGGAGGGAGCGGGGACCGGTTACCTCCTGCACAGGCCGCAGCCCCGCAGGTCTCCCCGGTCCCACCGTGAGTCCTTTCCCGCGGAGCCCGGGCTGCTCCTAGAAGGCCTCCGCCGATGCGGAGCGGGCCTGACGCTGGTGGGGGTTGTCCGCCCACGAGGAAAGGGCAAGGGAAGAGAGGGAGCGTAGGAGAGCGTCAAAGCCCCAGTTCTGGCCAGAAAAAGTGTGCAAGCAGCCCATAAAGAGAAGCCTCTTGCCACTCCACGGCCCGGTCAGGAGGTACCCGCGGGAGGGTGGTTGTGCCACCGGGTGTGGGAAGGACCCGTGCGGGTCCGGGCTGGAGCCCGTCCCGGCGCAGCGTAGCTGGGCTATGCCTGCGGCTCCCGGACGTCTGTATGGAGAGGACTTCACGAGTTACCTGTGTGTGGGGGAACTGGGGCTGTGGACCTGGATCCGGAGACACTTCAGCTGCAAGCAGGGGGCGAGGGACAGCGCCTGAAGGCGACCTGGCAAGCCAGGGTTTGGGAGACAGGCAGAAGTAAAGCACCTCTACCCCCTTTTAAGTCTAGAGATGGGAGAAAAAGGTAAAGAGGGCAAACAGCGCTCAAATGACGGCGAGAGCCTAGAAGTTTGCTGGCCTGACCTGGACCTCTTCCACCTCCTCTGTGCCCCCAGTCCGTAGTCACTGCCCGTCTTAGGGTCTCCCTAGAGACACGGTACTATAGCTGTCCTTGCCTTTAGGACTAACGCATCGAGAATGGGACACCGTCAGCGGAGACGCGCTCTGAATCTAGACAGGGGCAGCCCCTCTGCCCGCAGAGAGATCACGGGGAGGGAAAGGGAGAGCTTTCATTTCCACCTTCTCTTCCTGGAAAAACTTAGGGGTGTTTATTTGTTTCATCGTTGAATTTTTCTGTTTGTTTTTAGGGGGCTGTTTGTTTGTTTGTTTTGCTTTTTCCTAACCGCCCCGGTACAGCGGAAACATGTCGAAGAAGCCTTTTAAAGCCACGGTCGGAAACAACATGAGAAGCGCCCCCGTTGCCGGCTGTACTGTCGAGCGCCAGGGCGAGGGAGTGTCTTAATTGCCGCTAATGACCCACGGAGGGGATGCGAGGGGGTTATCTGCAGCCGGGCAGAAATCAATTAGGGAGTGGCAATTAGGGGAGAAAGTGAGAGACAGGAGAGGTCGTTACCGCGAAAAGTGATGATTTCGGCTAAATTTTTCATAAATTCTTTCTGTGGAAAACGATCCCCGCGGAGGGTACATTGCACAGCCTGGCGCTCCGCTCTTTCTGTTTCTGTCCCGGCTTCCGCGGAGTTCCCCGCACTGCTCAAGAGCTAACGCTTTGCGGGAGCCCATCGCCCGCATTCCGAAATTACGATTCAGATCACGGCTAAGCGGGACACGGGGGATGGGCGGCTTCCCGCGGGCATCGCGGGCTCCAGACCCGGCTGGGAATGAAGACAGATATTCGTGGGGCACAGCGGCCCCCGCTGCGGCGAGAGGGGGCTGCGCGCCGGAGCCGGGCAAGGTCTCCTTGACCCCGGTAGGGTTTGTCCTGCCGGGCAGCCACCACCCACGCTCCCGGGAGGCCCTTCCCAGGCCCGGGAGTCTCTCTCCGCTTTCGCCTCCAGTGTTTCCCCGCCGCACGCCAAGGACTCACCGTAACAGGAGACCTGCAGGGCTCCGTTGTGGCCGCTACTCTCTTGCAGCTTGATGTTGCTGTCCGGGGGGGTTTTGCAGGGGCCTCGCTGCATGTAGAGGTGCGGTGGCTGCTGCTGCTGAAGGTATTTGTTAAAGGAGGCCGGAGACCCGGCAGAGCCGGGAGCCTGCACGCTGCCATCCAGGGACTGACATTCCTGCTGGCTGTAGCGGCTCCGGCACTTAGTGCTGCTGTCACCAAAGCCTTGTCCTTTGCTGGCCAGGAAAGTAGGGCTGAACTTGTCACTTGCTTGAAATGCCCTAAAAGGCGAGGAGCCTTCTGTGTCCTGGGAGGCTGCGTTGTAGTAGGAATCCATGGCAGCCGGATCACAATAAGAAACACAAGTATCAGCATTCATTCCTAAAATTAAAAGGCCCGAGTGTCCTTAATGCGCTTGGAGGGGCACCAGGAACCACTCTTTCTCTCTCCCTCTCGCATAGACACACACTCACAGCTGGGCCGGGGAGCTCTAAGAGGATTCAGATGTTCGTGAAAGCTGACCAGATCTCCAAACCCCCTTAAGTTCTCACACAGTAAAAGGGGTCTTTTTCTTTCCCTCCCTCCCTCTCTCACATACGCTTGCCCTCCGTGTCTCCCTCTAAACTACGCTCTAAAGAGGCTCTTCTCTGCACTTTCCCCCCCACCACATAGGGGGGAAAAAAAAAAAAGAGAGAGAGAGTGGGAGACCTCTCCCCCAATTAATATGTAGATGATGACAGTGGAGGGGAGGGGGCCCAGGAAGGGGGGTGTGTGTGTGTGTGTGTGTGTGTGTGTGTGTGTGTTTGAGAGCGTGTGGAAGCAGAGGGAAGGTGGAGGTCGTATCTTTTGCGTTAAAAAAATAAAAAATAAATCATACCACAAAAACAAACCAGCCCCCAAATTTCTATGATTAAAAAACAGAAAATCAAGCAGATGACATAAACATCACGAAGGGACGAGTGCGGGATCCGCGCCGGCGGAAGCGCCGGGGACGATTTAATGGTCGTGACATGCTCTGTTCACTCCGGCTCTCTCCTCTGCTCACTGCCCCAGCTGTGGGGACCCTCGCCTCTGCGACCCCCTCCTCTCTACTGAAGGCAATACGGATTTTCCCCGCAGCTATCTGCCTTTAAGCCTCTCCCTGCCGTTAACCCCTTCAGGGCCGACAGGTCTCCCAGCGCTGCCGTGAGCAGTTTCCCCACAGTGGCACGGTGGTGCCGTGGTCGCCCCGCACAGAGCCGGGCGAGCTCTCCGTCGGGTCTCGCCACACGTTTTATGATGGTCATTATTTATTTACCTCTAAAAACGTGCTCTCTTCAGGTTTAAGACTGCCGGATCCGAACGGGAGGGCAGCAGGGACGGATTTTAACAGGGTCACCAAGCACAGAGAATTGGACCAAGCTTCTGGGGTTGCCAGAGGTGACTTGCAAAGGGACAGAGGCTGGCAGGAGTCCTTTTTGGTTTGAGGGGTCAATTACAACCCAGAAAGAGCTTAAAAATAAATCAATACTCACCTTTCGTCGTCCTTCCCTCCCCCCCCGCCCCATTCAACCTGATTCCCCTCCTCCCCCAGTTAACTCCTGCTACCCCTTACTTACTCTTACCCTGCCTTCCTCCCATCCCCACATCTGGTTTCTATTGCTCACTTACCTTGAAGTTTTCAGTAATAAAGATATTACGCAAACTAAATCCACAGTTCTTGAAAAGAAAAGAAAAGAAAAGAAAAGAAAAGAAAAGAAAAGAAAAGTTTAACGAAATAAAAGAAGAAAAAGAGTAATGGAAAGGGAAGACAAGAAGAACCTTAACCCCTTCGGGAGCGCGGGCCGCAGCAGAGCTGGCTGCGGGCGGGGAGCGGGGGCACCGGCGGCTGCTCTGGGCTCCCAGCGGGCTCCCCCCGGGACCCGGACCATGTGTCCTCCCTTCTCCCGCGTAGCTTCCCCCACCCCGCGCAGAGCGGGGGGGACTCGTGGCTTTCATCAGTGTGAGTGTATATCTGTGTGTGCGGGGGGGAGCGGGTTGCGGCTCAAGAGGGAGCGGGAAGGCAGAGTGGGAATGCGACCCCCGAGACGACGGCTCGAGAGGGGCCCGTGGCCACCGCCACCCTCCAGGCCTTTGCTCCATGAGCAAGGCCGGCACCGCCGTTTTCATTAGGTTGGATCTGACAAGAATAGGCGCCCACCCCTCGCCCCCCAGATGCAGAACGGATTTCTAGCGACGTCGTCGTTAAAAACAGCCAGAGACGGATTCATTTACGAGATTTTAAACCATTTTGCGAGTTTCTCTCAGAGCAGGGCCGGGCTCGCTGAGTTTTCTAGTCCAAGAAAGCTTTCAGCGGATTTGCCTTCCTTATTCTCTTTATTACCTCTACTTAACTATTTTCTCGTCCTTTCTTTCTCCCCTCCCAAACTTGCCCACCCCACTGCAGGCCCCTTTCTTTCCCTCGTCCACGACATAATAAAAACCAAACCAGCTCAATGCATGAAAGCATTTCTAAAATTCGCTTCGGGGCGGCCAAGGGAGCCTGGGTACTGCCGGTACCGGCAGCCTGCGAGCGGCTCCGCCGAAGGGCAGCTTCCCTGGGTACCGGTAGCAGCTCAGCTCCCGCATCCCGAGCTCCTCCGCAGCAAACCCTCAGCGTCGCTTACGGCGGAGGGACGCTTTAAATACGTGTTTTCCAGTTCCTTCCCCCGCGATTTTTTGGGGGAAAGAAAAAGAAGCCTGAAAGAAATGGTGCGAGGGCAGTTCTCGATGCTACAGCGTTATACTCGGCCTCGGGATTTCTCTCCAGCAAAGTTAAACAACAGCAAGAGAAAAAAAAAACTAAAGGGAGAGATTTGGAAATCGGGCAGGAGATTATAAAAACACACACACACATATGTATACATACATATATATATATATACATGTAATTTTTAAAGAAACGCCGCAATGCACTGGCTCGGAGAGGCAGTGCAGTGTGGCGGACCCGAAGGAGGCTGCCCAGGGTCCTTTTGGTCAGAAAGCTCGGCTAGCCCTTCCTTGCGTTAAATTATAACGAAAAATTCCTTAATTTCAAGTCAGGGCTAATCCTCCGCGCTCAGAAAGGACAGCAATGGAACCCTCTGTCTGAGAGCCGGTTTGCGTCCCTAGAAGCGGAAGGTTAATTCGGGAATCGTTACCGGGGGAAAGGATGTGCGCAAATACCTGGCGATCTAGCGGGCGAGGGGGGGAATAACCGGGAAATAATTTTTCCTGACTGTTTTCGTTTAGCTGGACCAGGTTTGGCGTGCAGTTCTCTTAGCAAGTGTGACGGGGGATTCCCCTCAGCCCCCGTTAGCCGGGAGCGGAGCCTTGGAATACCAAAGCACTCGGAGCCTGTGGCCGCCATCCCGTTAAACGAGGCGATGGAGCTGCGTGTGGCGGCGCAGCCGGGACGGCCGTGTCCATCCGGCCGCGGCGTTCTGCCCGCCCGGTATCCCCGCATTCCCGACTGCGGGACCCAGGATCCGCAGAGCAAGGGCGCCAGGGGACGCGCACCATTTGAAACACAATCTCATCATTTTTCCTCCGGGTGACCCCAAACCTGCCCTGTCTGCATCAAATGCATCCAAAAGGGAAGGGAGAAAGAGCGGCCGAAAGGTCTCCGCTCCGTATCAGCCGGTTGTCATTTCCGTGTGTATGTGGGCTTTACATCGAGATAATTTTCAGGTACAGTCGCTGCTGGTTTTGGAAGGGGTCACTCCCGAGGGTCCCTTCTCCCGCAGAGCTGTGGCAGCCCATGTGAGAGCCAACTGGTCCTGCCTTTATGGACGGCAGCCCACACCGACCGAGTAATAGATGGGGGAATCATCAGGAACCTGCAGTTTCGGGCGTTCCAGGTGTCGCCTGCCGGCGACACCCCAGGGAGAAGGAACAGCCCAGGCCAACCCTGACTGGCTTGTTTCCTAGGAGCTGTTTCCTTTCCGCCGAGGCAAGGGCGGGCGTCACTCCCGGGTGAGGACCCGGAGCGAGGCGCAAGCGATGGCGGGCATATCCTGCATTGCGATTTCTGGAAGAAAAATAAATCTTTATTCCCGTGTGATTTAAACACTAGAGCTTGTGTCAAGTCCAGGGAAAAGGCAGAGGTTTCCGCTGGTCCCTGCACACCGGGCGCGGCAGCGCAGGGCTGCGGAGAGCGGGCAGGAGGGACGGCTGCTGGGACGAGCCCGGCTCTCGCAGGAGGCCAGGGGGAGGAGGCAAGAATGCTCTTCCCCACTTTCTCAGCCACCGCCGAGGGAAACTCGCGGTGTTCACTCAAACCTCCACCGTCCTCCTGGTATTCCCGATGGCTGCAGCCAGAGTGGCGGCGGGATGGCTGAGGAGAATCACGACAGGACTCCTGGGTGCCGGATCCAGGACCCCAGGTCCTGCCCCCGCCTCTAAGCCGTGGGAGAGTAAATATCTCTGTTCAGGGAGCGGGGTCATTTCACTGGAGAGGGGGATGGAGGGTGGGGGGACCTTTCACACCGTTCCCTCCTGGCACTTTGGCAGAGCTCTGCTCCAGGAAACTTTCAAATTTGTTTCCCCAGCGGATTGGTTTGTGTGGTCACTTCAGAGCTGCGGGCTCCTTTTGTACTGGACGGAGATCTGAAGGCGACCTATTTATAACACCACTGCAAGGGGGGAGTGAGGGAAAAAAGCACTCGTGCTAATCTCCCCCAACATTTTTTTTTTTCCAGCGGGACGAAGGTTGCATCTTTATTTCGGGAGCGGAGCTTGCTTAGTGACCGTCCGGCCGGTACCTGCCGCCTTTCTCTCTGGCTCCTGCTTCCTGCCGGACACCGGCTGGGGCCTGAGCTGCACGTTCGGGGGCTTTGCTGTCCTGCTTTTTGAGCTTTACCTCGGGAATAAATATCGAATGTTGTTAAAACACGTTCCTCGTGTAACGAAAGCGCTTGCAGGGAACTGAAGCTGACTCGCTCCCCTCTTTTCCGGGAAAAAGGAAGGACCAACCAGGCTCCGATGCTAGCCAGCCTAGCCCCTGTCTCTCTGGGCTCGTGCGGGCAGAGCTTTTTCCTTCACCTCCTTAGATCCGCCCCGCTGCCTCTTACCGCCACCTCAGCGAGAGAGCTCCGCTTCCCGCAGGCTCTCACCCCTCAGCCCTGCTGCTTTCCGGCCGTGGTCCCGCAACCGCTGTCCGCAGCTCTCGGCCCCACTCCGCAGCGCGGCCCGTCCTGCTGCTCCGGAGACGCAGGGCTCCATGAGGATCCACATGGCCACCTGTGCCTGTGTATCTGTATGTTGCCACCAAAGAGGGCACCTGCTTGGTCGCTGGGACGCTGGGTGAGGGACCCGCCGGACCCAGGCTGCCCGCGCTGCCGGTCCGCGGACTGAGCAGCTCACGGTGATGCCTTGGGTTTTATCTTGGTGGGGCCCCGGTGCGCGGTCCGGAGCAGGGGCCGAGGCAGGAGTCCCCAGCCCTCTCCGCGCCGGGCACAAGGGGAGGCGGCAGGAGGGGACAGAGCCACCATGGCCTGCTCCGCTCGCACGACACCGGAGTCCCTAAGGTGCTTTAGGGGGCTGCTCCGGGCCGCAAGGGCTTTCCAGACGAGAATTGTGTCACCTTAGGGTTTTTATTTTAGTTTTTAAATTTTGTTTTTCTTTTCCAGACGGTGTGGAGCTCGCGCCCGGCCGCGGGCAGCGAAGGGCATTTATGTACCTGATCCTGCTCGCAGACCCCGAGGCTGCCACGGCCGGAGAAGGGCGGCTGGGCCCACTCTGCTGCGGGCTGTGCCCTGCGCTGTCCGGGTGGTCAGCGGAGCCCGGGGTCCCTGGAGCAGCACAAACCTCTCGATCCCGTCCTTTCCCCAGTGTTCCCAGAAAAACATGGAAAATCACCTCTGTTGGCACGGCGCTCGCGGGGCCCCGGGTGACGCCAGTATATGAGAACCAATGGGAAGATGGAGCAGGGGCGGCCCCCGCGCCCCCCGCACCCCGCTCCGCACCCCACTCCGGCACCGTGTCTCGGTCCGGGCTGAGCCGGGTCTGAGGACCACAGACAGGCTTAGACGATAAAGCCGGGCTGAGCTAAAGCCATGCTGCTCACTTCGTTCTGCTTCCAAGCACCCCGAACAGATCTGGGATGGGGAGAGTGTCTATATTTAATATGTCATCCCTGGTGGCTGTCTGTAAATTCCTTCGCGAGGGGAAATACGCCCTTGCTAATAATTTGCTCGATACTTTCCTTTTGCGTGTGACCTTGCCAGCACTGGCTCTGAAATCAGGGGCTATTTTTTGCTTAAGTCAGAAGTTCGGGCGTAGTGAAGGCAGGGCGGCTGTGCCTCCAGGAGAAGCGGTGGTCCTCCGGGCGCTAACGCCGAGACAGCGGCCGAGCTGGCCCCGCGGCTCCTGCCGAGGGCTCTGCGGGAGGGTGCACGGCAGCAGCCACGGGAGCTGAGGGAGGCGGCGGGCAGGGCGGCTCGGAAGGGCAGCGGGGCCCCAGGGATGCGGCACCGCGCTCTGGGTACCGCCCGCCTGTCCTGGGAATGTGCTACGGGACCAGGCGGACCCACTGCCCAAGCATCCCGGCTCTGGTCCCAGGAACAGGACAAGGACAGCCCCCGACACTGGTGACCTTTTGGGGCCGGGGCCGCGATGCGCCGCGGGATAGGCATTTCCCCTTGGGGTGCGTCGGCCTGGGAATGTTCTCCTTGCCCTACGCTTGAAACAAAGAGGTCGGGGAGGAGGGAGCTCCGAGCCGAAGGCATCCAGTGGCAGCTGGTGCACCTGTCAGCGCGGCGAGAGCGGCTCCCCCTGACCTTTATGAGCAGGGCAGAGCGGGGGCGAGGGAGAAGAGACGGGGACACGCTGGGGCAGGGGGGGGGAGGTTGAGCGAAAGGGAGCTCGCCCCTGGTCCGTCATGCCTGGTGCTGAGACCCGGCCTCGCCGCCCAGGCGGCGGGGACGATGCTGGCCCAAACCGGAGACCCACCTCCAGCATCCTTCGGCGAACAGCAGCTGGTGCCTGCTGCCAAGGGAGGATGGAAAGGCCTCCCAGAGAAGCGTGGATACTTTTTATTAAAAAAATGAGGCTCTCAGGCAAGGCGACTCCAGGTCTGAGAGAGGGCCGGCAAATCCGCGCCCGTTCCCGCACTCTGCAGCGCTCTGCTCGGCACCCCCGAACCTCCGTGCTGCCGCGGTGGAGCGGCCGGCTTAGCCCCGTCCCCGGTCCTGCCTGGCCCTTGAATTTCGTTTGCTCCTCTCCTTGCCTTACTCTCCGGTAGATATTCCCCAGGTTGTTTGTAAAAAATGCACCTTTCTCGTTGCAATCTCCAAGCAGCTCTCTTAAACCATCTCCAAACCAAACAAAAACAAATTTTCCCAAATAAAGCAACTCCTGACCCGGTGCTAGGAATTATAATCGTGACAATTTTTTTTCCTGATAACAATCGCGTACCAATTACAGGTATCACAGCGCAACGTTAGGCGGAGAGTGCACCACGCACAAACTTATTTTCCTTGTGATTTGCGCCAAAATCTGCTGCCCTAGGAAGGTTTAAGTGCTCAGGGCGATGGCTCAATGCGCCGCGGAGCTCCTGAGTTCATGAGCTCCTGGCCCGGGCGAGGAGCGCCCGCGCTGGGCTCCCACACTTGCTCCGGGGCCACGGCAGCGGCTTTCTCCCATCCCGCTGCTCAGAGCGCTGCTTTTCCAAGGCACTGGCGCCGGAGGAAACCCCCCTTTTATCAGCAGGTTCATTCGAGGAGGAATACAGAAAAGGAAACCTGTGCTTTTTGGGGGGGCTTAGGCAAGTCCTGGAAAAGTCCCTTCCAGAACTGTCCCGAAGAGGGAGGGGAGCAAAGGGGATTTGCAAATAAAATGTTCGGCTTCTTCGCACCGTGTTCTCTCTCGGGACGATCCGCACTCGCCCTTGGCGGCCGCGGGCGCTCAGCGCCCGGCCCGAGGGATGCCCGGCCCCGCCGCGGCTCCCCGGGGGCACAGCTTTCCGCCACGGCCGGGTCTCGCAGCCTCAGCGGCGGGATCTCTGAGTCGATGTGATTCCTAGCAGGGGCTTCATGCTGCTCTTCCAGTCTCCTGGACCATAGATATGACCCCTTCTTTCCTGTTACTCTTTTGCTCGTTTATTTCTTTAAGCCTTCCAGTAACACTGCTATTCCTTTTTTTTTTTTTTTTTAAACTTGCAAAAAATCCTATCAAAGCTTATTGTGACAGAGCCATGTCTAATTAAGGGAGAGTTGGTTCACAGGGTTTGCAAATTCCCTCTACAGGATGGTCCAGGATTGGTCTTACAGAAAGCATCTAAGATATTTTGTAAGCAGTGGAGCAGGCTGAGGAGATGCCTGCACGGACACCCCACGAAGATGTCACATCCTTACTTTAAAGTCTCACACTGAGGGAAGCACCCTTGATTTAAGGCAGAGAAAATGAGTCTCAAACAGTGATTTTCCCAACTCGCACTCAGCCACAATATCTGCTGTCCATTGGAAGCTGGGAAAGAGCCCAGGAGTCCTGTGTGTCTCTGCCCCTTCCTCCAGTGAGCAGCTCAGCAGTAGCAGCCACCTGCCCAGGTGAGCGGTTTGGCCAGCCTCTGAATTGTAGGCAAAAATACCTTATCTACTGACAGACACAGGGACAAAAGTGACGGGTATTTCTCTAGATCTTGAGCTTCTTCAGCTTTTTCTGGAGCCTGAGAAAGCTGCAGCAGCTCACCCAGAAACCTGTACTAAGTCAGCAACCTTGGTGAAGTGCACTCAATTCTCCAAATTGCAGAGTGACAACCTTGTCCAGTCACAGCAACAGATCTCTGCCCAGCTGCCATCCTCAGCTTTTAGGGGTCATCCACTCATGAAAACTTCTCATCAGGGCACACTACTGTCAGGGCACAAAAGAAGGTCACTGAGAAAGTCCAAAAAGGAACAGCTTTTGAATGACATCATTAGGAAATTTGCTATCAAAAGCAGGAGCAATGACTCAGTCTGCCTGGTCATTTTTGGTGGCTTAAAAAACATGACAAAAAGAGGGAATAAACCCAACTGCAACAGCAATAACAGCAAAGAATCATAGAATGGTTTGTGTTGGAAAAGACCTTAAAGATCACCCAGTTCCAATCCACTCACCGTGGGCAGGGACACCTTCCACTAGAGCAGGTTACTCAAAGGTTACACCTGGCCTGGAACACTTCCAGGGATGAGGCATGAACACCTTCTCTGGGCAACCTGTTCCAGTGCCTCACCATTCTCTCAGTGAAGAACTTCTCCCTAAAATCTAACCTAAACTTACTCTCCTTCAGTTTAAAGCCATTCCCCCTTGTCTTATCACTACATGCTCTTGCATAAAGTCCCTCTCCCTCTTTTCACTTTAGGCACTGGAAGGCTTCTGCAATGGAGCAAAGGCAGAGCCTCCACAGCCGCTGCAGTCTGTGATAGAGACAGCATGGGGCTGTGCTGATGCTGGGGTGGGAGGACAGTCAGAGAGACCTTCCCCAAGTTTAAAATGACAGTCCAGTCAGCTGAGCCCTGGGGCCACCTGTGTCCTCCCTGCAGCTCAGATTTATAGAGTGTAACATTTTAATAAAAAACACACACACCTCTCCACTTTGGTGCATTAAGAGATTTCTAGCAAAACACAGTAATGTTGCTATAAATTTCCCTCCCAGCACCCTCACAAGTAATAACTCAAGCCCCAGCATTTTGCATTTAATGTTTATTTTGATGGCTGCATTCCAGAAAGAAAAGGGAAAAAGAGGCAAAATCTACTCAACCACTCTCCCCATTGCTATTAGCCTGATGTTTTCAATAAAATTTAGTGCAAACTGGGAAACAAACACTTGGAAAAAGAGAGGAGGAAAACAAGCACACTTGGGCAAAATTCTCCTAGACATCTGCCAAGGCCTGGGTTCAAATCCTGGCTTAAATTACAGATGCCATGCCATGGGTTCTCATTATGTTCTGCTCCCTTGGCATGCTTGAACAGCACCCCAGGGAGCCACACCTGTGTTAAGCAAGGTTCAGTGGTGGGATGCTCTGAAGGACTGAGACATATGGAGGTTTAAGGTTGAAATGGCCAAGTCTGGAAGTTAAAGGCTGAGGCTTCTTGGCCAAATAATGCAGGGCAGAATACTAGGAGTGCTGCCAGTCATGTTTGAAGTATGTGGCAGAGCTATTTAAAGCTTTCAGAGCACCTGCTTTTCTGTGAAGCCACCAGTCCTTCACGTGCACCAGCACTAAGCCCACATTTGCCACTGAAAAAGGACAAAACCATGCAGACAGATGGTGATACACCCAGACAAGCCATGGGCATTTGCTTGATGACTCCTGACTCTGCTGAGAGCAGCTTAAACCCTCATGTGATGGTGAATATTTACGCAGATGCAGTTTAAACTTTTGATTGCTTACCCAGGAGTAGTAACCCTCATTCAGATGTGATTAACAAAAATGTACTGAGAACAGCAGCACCATGTAACCAGGTTGCTCACTACTGAGAGATGTGTCCCAGGCCCACAGAGAGATGTGTGTGTGAAGTATGCCTGGGCTAATCATGGAGAACTGCACATTCAGAACATATGAAACACATCTTTGTGCGTTGGACCAGGAGAAGCCAATGGCTCTAAGGAATTACCAGATCTAAATGCTGCAAAAGCTTTTGGTTTGCCCATTGTCCAAGGCACACTTCATCTTGCATTCCCTGTCCAGTAACTCAGACACATGCTGGTATGGCTGTGTCTCTGCCTTGAGGTGTGTATTAATCCAGCTGTGGATAGACCTGAATTTTTCAGATTTCCTTCTCTCCTCAGAACACTCTAGACCCCAAGTGGATTCAGAGACTGGCCATACTGTGATGTTTCACTGAACCACCAGTGCCTACACACACTCCCTTGGAACAAATTCCATTGGTTCATGAAGGTGCCACCAGCTCAACCAGCTCTCCCTTTTCCATGGAATATCTCTGATCTCTGAGTATGTCTATATGACATTCACTTCTCCCCATTTTTCAATAGTGAAATCAGATTCTCTGCCCCAGGTCAAGGGCACCAAATCCATCAAACAGTCCTGCTATGGTGGCACAGAGTGACTTCAACCTCTTTTTGTGTTTAGGCCATGTGTCTCTTGAGTTGACATCCACCACTCAAGGTTTCTATGGACAAAATTACTGTCTGTTGTTTGGCTTATGATACTAGACTCATTGGGCAAGTGGCATATAATAAATTAGATATTGTGGTCATGACTTCCACATGTGGAGGAATCTGTTATTTCACACTAATTCTTATATTTTGACACAAATTACCAATTTGTAAGTGTTCACAATACCCAGATTCTCCTAAAAGGGACTTCATGTTGTCTCTGACTCTCTGAAATTTCCAAGGCATCTGAGTGAACCTCTGCATTGAATCCTGTCATCAAAGGCAAAAAAACTCATATAGTAGAGAGACAAAATATATTATTCCTGCCCATGGCATCTTGCAGTGTGCCTCTGTTTTTTTCAGTGGTATGAAATGAACATCAAGACTTGGTCCTGAGCACACTGGTCAGAGTGAAAGTGTTACTGCCTGTAAAGGTCAAAAAGGTTTTTAATCTCCATCTTTGAGCTAATGTGATTATTTCTATTTGAATTACTCCTAGTCACACACATACGTCATGAGTGCATGAGGCATGCACATGATTGTGAACTCATGTCTACTTTACTGGAAACAAAAGGCTCATGGCAATGGTGAGCTGCCCACCAGCAAGCACTCTACCGACAGGAGTGGGAACAACTGTCAGCTCCTTGCCAGCGATTGTCAAAAATGTATTTGCTGCCAGAACATATCTAGAAAATGTCAGATTTTCCCTTACTTCAGGTTGTTTGCTCTACTGGTTTCAGAGTGGTTTCAATGAGGATAACACTCGTTGTACAGATAGAAGTTGGTCCTTTGCTTTCTTTTCACTTCCCTTTTGAACAGAAATTTAATTAAGCAGCCTACAGCTCTGTAGGGCACATTTTAAATATGCTGGCAAAACAGTATTAATTAAACACACCTTTGCTATTACCTGAAGAACATCTCAGTGAACAGCATTTGTGACTTTTTGACTCCTTTTAAGAAACACATCAGTCTGTGACCCCACAGGTCTGAAATATGAACCTGATGTTTCTAGAGGGGTTAAGGCACATCTTTTTACCACTTATATTTTCCCATCTTCCTTCCCAGCAGAACTGTCTACAGCAGTCTTAGTGTACTGAATACCCAGGATGGTTTTTCACCTCACAGAAATTGACATGGTTCTGATGGCATTGTGGCAATTCACACAAAGCATTTGACTCTTCAGTATTTGTCTCAATTAAAAAAAAAAAAAGGAATTTACTAATGTTTTTAAAAAATAGTGCTGTTCAGAAGGAGGGCAGCTTGTGTTTGGGTTGATTGTATTTCAACATTCAGAATCATCAAAACTTTTTGCCAGCCTGGACAAAAGGAGAGAGTTCAGTGGTGTGTCTATCTGATTTCTTTTTTTTTTACGCAACACACGGCACTGAAAAATATTGGAAGAGATATAGTAGTTCCTCTTCAAGGCCTCAAGCAGCATGAGGGAAATATATTCACTAAAAACCTTAAATTGACCCACTCAAGTGATAGCCAGTTCCAAGAAAGTCAGCATTTTTTTCCTTTTTACCTTGGTTAATATTATTTTTATAAGGAGAATGGGAATAAAAGTTCACTCTGGATGACTGGCATGATTTACTTCAACTGCATCAGCACTCTCCCAGGTCATATTTGAAACAGTTTTTTGGTGATATTTCCGGGAGGGCAATGGAGTTGTGTGATGCCATTTAAACAAAACAGAAAGCTGAAATATGATTTTTTTAGGTTCCTTGAGGGACAAGAAGAGATTTGTTTTAAAAACCTTCAGTCACCTTAAATCCATAAATTTATTTTACCTTGGGACAAGCAGCAAGGATGAGATCACTGAACTGCACAGATGAACAGAGACCTCACAGATACCAGAGAAACATGGATCCGGTTACTTCCATGGCTGAGGATGAAATGGAACTCCATCCATTGCCTCGTCCAGTTCCTCCTCTCCAGGGGCATAATTTCTGCGTGACCCTGGGTGCAAGGCTGGCAGGTGGAGCCAGTGCCCTGGCTTTGGCAACTACCCAGGAAACCTGGTGCAAGAGGCAGTGGGGATGATTTGGTGGTGTCCTCTTGGACACTTGACCCTGACCTCTGTTTCATTCCTACGTGTGACAAGCTGCCAGGCACTGTCTTGGTTTGCTGTCAGAAGCTGGATGGGGTTTGCCAAGCTGATCCTTCTGGACTGCCCTCTGAAATCTCCAAATAACTATAGCAGGAAAAGAAAACTAGTGTGGTTATGACTGGGTCTGCAAGGTTATGTCCTTCTCTGAGATGCAAGTGTGGTCACGGGGAACCGAATTTACCTGGAGATTAAATTAATCCCCTGGAGGAAAAGCCCTCCAGTAAAGTTTGGTGCAGTGATGTTGCTGTTCAGGTCTATACCTCTTGCATAGTCTCCTTATAGAAGCAGAGGCCAATTCAAGGCTGTTGTACTGATATTTCCATCACCTGAGAGATTCCTCTGGTCAGAATATGAAAGACCACATACATAGAGCAGCGTGGACTCCCTGCAGCTGTGGTTTCTCACAGTGTTATACCTATAAAAAGATGTCTGAGCTTGAAGAGTGCAACAACATGCAACAGGCTGGAGAAATGTTAAAAATATTCATTTCTTCAGCTCACCTTTACACAAAAAGAACATCTATACATATGTTCTGCTAGCACATGTATGTGGACTATAAAGTTTGCTTTCCTATTTGCTAAAAAGAGAAA
This sequence comes from Rhabdornis inornatus, assembly GCA_013397075.1. Lineage (NCBI taxonomy): Eukaryota > Metazoa > Chordata > Aves > Passeriformes > Rhabdornithidae > Rhabdornis > Rhabdornis inornatus. The sequence goes on along the minus strand of VWZS01001621.1, from coordinate 2,423,145 downwards.
TATAAAAATTTTTAGGAGCTGTCCAAGAAGAGTACATCCAGGTCTGTGAGGGAAGTTGAATTTTGGGAACTATCTCCTTCTCTTAGTCATATGAAACTCCAGCATCTCAAGCATTTGGGTGGATGTATTTCCAAAGGGAAATCTCCCTAACCTCTTGAGACTGCATTATGTTGTTCATACAATCTAGATATCAACTTTTCCTAATTTCTCTGTGCCTGGGCCCAATCTGGCCTGTGCTAACGTCAATAAAACTTTTTCTGTTCAACTTCTTGGCAGAAGGATTAGGCTTTCTGTTTGTATTACTTCTTTATCTGTGATTTAGATTTTCTGCCAAGCCTTTAACCATTGATGTCAACTGATGATAGGGAAAGCGAGAGGAGAGGGAGAGACGATTTATTTTTTACTTGAAATATTATACACTGAGCGTTTAAGCATCTTACTGTTTGTGTACAAAACTTCCAGATCTATGCAAATGCCTGCCTTCCCAGATTACAATAACTGGGCAAAGTTACTCTGTACTTCACCTTTGCATAATGGCTCTTAAAGATACTTCTACATCATACACACTTGGAGTATTGCGTAAATCATTTAAGAGCCAAGAGCAGGAATATGCTCATGAGTTGTTTTTCAAAAACTGGGTAAAGAAGAATCTAAAGTTAAAGTAAGCTTCTTTCCTCTCTCTCTGTTTCTTGCTGTCTCTGTCTCTCTTTGCCTCATATGGGCCATAAACCAATATCCTCTATTCTCCAGAAGCAGCAGGAACAGTGGCTAGTAGCACAAACATGCAGATATTAAAATTTGAGCTTATTCAACCATAATTGACCAACAATAAAATGAAGTGAAAACAAAAAGCTTAGTTACACAGCTAAGAAAAAAATAATGTATTTCATAAACACATAAGGGTACATTTCTCTCCCTCTGATTAGAAATCCTCAGGAGATCTGGGTTTCAAGTGGGGTTAAAAGCTTCATGATTTGTTTAGCCAACACATGGAAACCCAAAGGCTATTTTTGGCCAGGAGTGTATCCTTGGTGCAGGGAGCATTTGCAAACAGACAGGGACACTCTCCCCTCTGTGCTGCTGGCCAGCTGCTACGTGAGCATCCTTTGTGTGCCATGCTGGGGGGCAGCAGCTGGAAAGGCAGCTTGGGAAGGGTGGCTGTGGGAGTGGGGTTTCTGCCCCTCGTGGGCAAAGATCAGGCTGGCAAAGGGCTCTGGCAGGGACTGACTGAGGGGACACTGTGTCCTGGCAGGGGCAGCTGAGTTACACCTTGTTCTGCAAGCAGAGAAAGGAAAACCGAGTGCCTGAGGGTTGCCTCTGACTCTCGGTCCTTCCTCCCTCCTGAGCAGGAAAACTTCATTTCTAGTTCCAGGCTGGAGCCTTAACACAGCCCAGCTCCTCAAAGCTTTGACAGACAGATGCTCTCATACAAAAAAATCAAAGGACAAATGCAATTTTTCTCTAACATAGTAATAGACCTACAGGCACGGGAATTTCTTGTGGCTTTGGATCATTGCTGCAAAATGTTACTGTGAAAGTATCCTTGCTATGTCCCTTCTCCAGCATGGATGGTGAGACAGAACTGCTCCTGAGTGCCCAGACTGGGCTCTCAGTTACACAGAGGTAAATCTAGAGCCAATCCATAAGACTTTGTGAATAAACAATGCTAAGTCTGGGACTGAAAGATAATTCAAGGATCTACAGACAGAGCAGTCTGATATTGGTCATGCATGAAAAGTGAAATAGTTTTGGTAAACAGCAAGGATAAAAGTCTTTTGCCATACACCATTTCACAGGAATGGGTCTTTTGAGAGGAGCTGCTTGTCCTTTTGAAACAGTAATACAGCTTGTTTGGTAAAGTCAACTTACATTAAATACGTCTACTAATATTTCTTGATGATGCCTGTCTTAATAGTGCCAGGTTAAAAAATTCTAGTATGTGGAATTAAGATGGAACTTTATAAACTGAAAGAAAACTTGTATATGCATTTTAATGAAAATACTGCCAGTGTGACACCAGTAGGAATGCATATTTCTGGGAGCAGAGCTTGTATGACACTTGGTAAGGCTGCTACTCAAATGTTGCACCCAGTTCTGCTCTCCTCTGGCTGGACAAGTGCTGGGGGAAGTTGAAAAGATTTTTAGCAAGGCAATCTAATAAATTTCAAAAAGGAGGCTGTGTAGAACATAATCCAGTCATTTTATTGGAGACAAAATATTGGGAGATCACTGGCTGTGTGCACTTGCAACAGAAATATCCACCTACATGTGGCTTTTCCATCCTGCAAGCAAAAGTACTTTTTATGATGCAGTGGCTGGATTCTGGAGTCAAGCAAGTTCATCCTTGGAGCAAGGTATCATTTTATTGTCACAAAGTCACCTCTGCCTATCCTGGGCTCTGTCTTGTACCTTCTTGGCACTTAGAAAATTTAAGCTTGGGCAGCTTTCAGAAAGACATGCTTTAACCCAGCTTGTGGGAAAAACCTATTTCTTGTGTAATATAGGAAGCAAACAAGATGATCAGAGCAATCCCTTCTGCTCTGGGAGCCTGGGAACAGAAGAGTGGAGGTGCTTTGCTTTTGCAGTGGCATGTGGTGGTACGAAAGCTTCTTGGTAATTTAAAAATTTTGGGGTCTTTATTTTATGGGCAGGGATAATGTCTAAATATGCATTATTTTTTTAACACCACCACCCTCTCTTGTGCTTTGTAGAGTCCCAAGCTACAGTTGCAGAGCTGTGGTCAGGATAAAAGCCGACAGTCCAACCATAAATCAGCCAGAACCGAGTTCCTTAACCTTTCATATTAACCTCTTGCATTGACTTGAGTTAGGTGCTACGCTCTGCTGCTATAAATTGTCCTGCAGTGAATTTATGAGCCTCAGCACAATAAAGGAGTTTTTCTTTGCCCCCCCCATCCCTGCCCCCCACTTTTCTCTTAGTACATTTTAAAAATTATGCAGGAAAGGCCTAATGACTGGGATCTGTGGATATTGCTAACTTTCCTTCCCCACCAAAGGGATCTGACAGGAAGATGTGGGGGTTGGGAGTGAGAGTAGAGAATTTCTTAATTTCATGTACTGGTGACATGATGAGGAAAGCCTGTTCTAAAAAACCCAAGAAACTGTTAGCTGCCCCTTGCAATAAAGGAAAAAAAATCCTAGTAATTAAACCCATTTGAGGGTTAAAATAACAATCTATTCACGCAGTTGCAGTCATCACTCTGGTTCCCCCTCTCCTCAAATTATTTGGTGCATAAGGATGGTGCGACGCTTTGCCCCATGGACCCGGAGCACTCTGCTCAGGTCACCCCTGCACACTTTTCAGGGGCAGAAACTCTCTGTGCTCCTGAACAGCATGTGTAGGAGCCAGCCTGAGGCAGCACAAGGAGAACCCTTGGAGCAGCACTTTCCCCTCTGCATATCTCCAGCGAGGCTGTGGCACTGGAATGAGAGCCAGCAAAACCCCATGGCTGGTGGGAGACCTGGGGCTGGAACTGCTGAGGATGGGCAGGCAGGTGAGATGGCTTTGCAGTTCTTTGGTGCAGCTGGGAGGGAGGAGATATTTTTGCATAGACATCAAACAGCATGGATGCCTTTTGGTGTGAGTGGAGCCTGCCAAATCCTTCCTTCCTTCCTGCCATTAATCTGTAATGCTGCAGTTCGCTATCTGCTGCCCTCCATCCCAGAGCTGGCTGCATTTCTCTGTTATTCAGAAGTTTGGAAGTATTTTGAGATATTTATACAGTGATAAAGTGTGTGACTCACATCTGCATCCTGGTGTCTTTGAGCCTGTCAATCTGCAGCATTTCCGTGGTGCTGGTGACCACAGCACCTGACCCAAGAGCTATAAAGAGTTTGGTGTCACTATTGCTGAGTTTACTCCTACCTCTAGATGTGACCCTGCAGAGCAATTAATGCTGATGGACTTCACATTGCGTGGATGACCAAGACCTGCTTGGCCTTGCAAACCCAAACTCTCTGACCCCACAGCTAAAGGCAAGACATTGTGCCCTCTGAAGCTTTTGGGGGGTTTTTGCACCCTGATATTTTGATGGCTGATGTGACAGCTGCTGTCGTCCACAGCAATACTGCTGGGGCTGGGGCTGTGGAGACACAGCTTCGCTGTTTCCAAAGCAGCACCTCTGAGCTCCACACCGTGAGGTGGTGTGGATCAGAGGTACTCCAGTTAATTCACACAAAGCTACCTTGGAGGCAAAGCATGAGCATCAGCATGGCCTGACACCTTCCTGAATTATCTACTTTTCTGTGGAAAATCAGAAAATGAGTAAAAAATGAGCCTTTTTCTGTCCTACCTGTGGTACACACAATTTCAGTGGCTCTTTCAAAGATAAAATGTCCATTTCAAGTAAACATAACTGGAACTCCAGAAAGCCTTTTTTCCCCCCAGGGTAGATGATTTTATTCCATTATCTGCATCTATAAATATAGCTGGTGCTCCCTAAAACTAGAGTGACTTTGCTGAGATGCAAGGAGCCATCTGGGCTCTCCTGTCTGGGTGATGGTGGGGAGCAGTGGCTGCTCCCTGGAGCTGGGGATAGTTTGGGGGATCAGCGTGGATGAGGAGCAGTGGAGAAGGACAATCCTGAGGACTCTGTTTCCCCACTGGGAGAGCAGTGCAGCTGTTCCACAGCTAACCCAGCAAGTGCGGCTGTCTTAGGGACCCAAGCAAATATCCAGCAAGGAAAAAGTTAAAAAGAGCAAGTCTCCTGGTTGTGTGCAAGGTGAGAGTGAGGACCTGCATATTTTTATGTTGTTTTCTTTCGTTTTTTTTCGGCATTGTAAGAAGAAAACTGAGGAGCGTTTAGCTGAAAGTTTTTCACGTGCATTTCCGTTTATCCAGCCCTGGCCACCACTCTTGTCTCTGTGTCTCTGTACGAACTCGTTGCTTCTTTCCTACCCCAGATTTCTCCAGAGCAACCCCAGAGTGTGCCTTCTCATATCTCCCTGGGCCATGCAGCATGGCCAAACTGTGCCTGGGTCCCTCAGCCCAGTGGGCTCCCATGCCTGCGTGGGACTTTTCAAGCTGCAGAGGATCCTGTTGGAGCCAGCAGCAGGGGAGGGACCGCAGTTTGTGATGGTGAGGAAATGCTCCCATTCCCCCATTATATGGTGGTCTCAATTTATGTTATCCTCCTCGGTGCTGAGGAACATCTTGCATCTCAAAAGCTGTGGTGCACCAAGGGCAATCTTTATCCCAGCCCTGGGCTGCCCTGCGCGGGTGCTGTCTGCCTTTCCTGGCCGCTCTCGTGAGCCCCACAGGGCTGGGCTGCCTCCCCATCCCCTGCTCAGGTCCCCTCAGAGCCCAGTGTGGGGCCACCTCCTCTAACCCTGCCCTGGTGATGCGGGAAATGGCACAGAAAATAAAGGGAAAACAACAAAAGGCCGGACCCCTCCAGTCGGATCATTCGCGGGTGTATTTCTAGTTCCCCGTTTGTTTACCTTATAGAAAAGTTAATTGGCTCCTTTTGATCTTACAGTGAAAACCACAAAGGAAATTTTGTTAGAGTAGGAGCAAACTGAAGCCCGTGAGTTTCTCCAATATTCATTAAAGCAATTCTGTTCGAGTCTTAATTTAAAGAAAACATTAAATTTTTTTCCCCTTGCTTATTATTAAGAGCCCACTACGTCCCTAGGCTAAAGCGCTCGCTCCACAAATAACCTTCCCGACAGCTGCCAACTGGGTGCAGTTTATAACCTGCCTTTGCAATATATATGTATGTGCATGTACCTGGTAATACAGAAAGAGCTGTGTTTATAGTGGTATTGTCTTTAAAATTTCCAAATAGGCAAGTCAAGATTATTAGAAAGTTTAACAGGCTAAAGGAAAATCACTATAAGTTTAGAGAATGCTACTTCATTCTTTTTAAATATGAGTCTTCCCAGTGTGCTGAAATTAAAACAATTTTTTATTCCAAGTTTGAGGCAATTAAACTGAAAATGTGATGAGAAAATATTTCTTTTTTGAGGTTGATTTAATTAGCAGAGCTATATTAGGAAAGCAAGTAATGCAATCTATTTATGGACAGATGTATCTCTGCATAATAATAGACTATAAAAATAAATTAAAGAGAATCACAAGGCAAAAATAACTGATGTTTTTCTCAAGTCTTTTCTAGTAATTTCTTGAGGGCACTAGGCAGGACATCTCTGCTGCTTTCATTTTTTTTTTCAAACAAAATGATTCCCTCATTCTTTTTATGAAATCTCTGTCTATTTTTCTGAAGATAGCTGAGGAAAAAACAAGTCATCCAGTAGTCACCCTTCCACCTCTCACTTCATTTATAACTATTGTACAGCAGCAAAATGAATTTAGTGAAAATATGGCTTGTGACAATTGATGACACAAAGCGAACAAACAAATAAGATCTGACCTCATGCTGCGAGGAAAAAAAACTCCACGTTTTAAGCAGATAAAAATCTAAAGGACAAACTCAGAGGAAACCTGTGTGCCAAACACACAAGCCCCAACGGTGAACCAGTACAGCTCGAAGGCAGGGAAAGAATGGAGAGGGTTCCTGTAGGATTTCTTCTTTTCATTGTAAAACTTAACTACACCCGCTGCCCATCCATCTGTGCACATACACACATGGGGGCAGAGAAATACGTATTTGCAGCTTGTTGTCTGGACATGCTGCCATACAAATGCAAACTCTTCTGAGAGCAGAAACACGTTGAAGACAAAAAATAAATTGCCACGTAGGAGAGCTATTGCTGTGTGATTATCAGAGAAGAATAAAGCAGGGAGTCATTCTGGAAAGGGAACGAACGCGCTGTGCATAATTACAACATCATGGTCAAGATATTTTATTTTCATTTTAAAAGGCTACATAAGTATTAGCTAAAATGTGACAAGTAAGCGCTACTTAAATATGTAACATATTAAAGAGAGTTTTACAGCTTTCTTGTTATGCTTTTCATTGGTAAATTTTAAATCAACAAATGGCACGTATGAGACATTAAAAAATAAATTGTAATATTTGTCCCCCTTGTTTTAATGTGCATGTATAAGAAATACGATGCTGTCAAAATATAGTTTTAAATAATTAAAAGGATAAAACTAAGTTTGATTTTTTAATTTTTTTTTTTTTTTTGTAGCAGAAACAGACTTTAGAAAACATCCTGGAAGATTTTACAATTCTCACAAAAATTCTTAAGCTGTTTTTGGCATTTCTAGTTCCTGAATAGTTCTCTTCTTTAGTCAATACAAAGATGCTCATGAGCTATTATGTCAAGTAAAATAAAGGCAAGGAAATATTTTTGACCGGTAAAATGCGAAGGTATTTTTCAGTATTTTTAGTGAAAAAACTCATAAGAACACATAAATGCTGTCTAATAAGAAACAAATACTACTTGAAAAATAGTTGGAGCTCTTCAGATTTATCCTCTCCAAAATATTGTTCTAAACAGCATAATTTCCCCCATTTTTACCAGCAGAGACAAGTTTGTAGAATTATTGAGAAATGACAATTTTTTTTTTAACGTTAGAAGGAACAAGGAAAAAAAAATTTCTGCAGGTTGGTGACTAAAATAAGATAATCCTTAGAAGGGAGGGAGAGAGGGAATGAGAGCGTTGAAAAGCACAATCAGGCAGCAAAATACAAGTGTCTCTCTTGCCAAATCCAGCTCAGCGTTAAAGCAAATAAGTTACTCAGCAAAGAAAGAAAAGTTTGGACCCTACCTTTGTCAGCTGAAAAGTAATGGGGAACGTCTTCCAATACTGAGAATGACCTGCACTGCCTATAGGGTACTCCTTACCTTAAAATCTATACATTTCTAACCAAAACAGCTTGGAGCAATTCACATAAAACAGACCCAAATGTTGCCCATTCCATGTAAAAGATCAGGTTTCTGTCTCAGCTCAGCCTGTGATATCAGACTTGGGCTTTTTTTTTTTTTT